>LUGF01033749.1:54333-69056 GCA_001625245.1 Calycopis cecrops | reverse complement strand
ATTAATTCATTCACTGTAACTCTAGTCCGAGGTAAAAACCCCCAGGAACTCCACTATAGGGAAAAATCACTATTAATTTTTTTAATGCCATGAGATTTTAGTTTTGTGTTTTAGGTGTTTGCAATCGTGGCGTCTCCTTTAGATTAAACACTCAAAGGCAGAGCTGCCAGATGTATAATTTAAAATAAAAAAAAAGATAAACGAACAGTTAAAAATGTTTACTGAGCCAGGAAAAATTATGCAAATTTGACTATCATTCGCCAACTTAAGATACCGTCGCCAGACCATACAAAATATTATATATTAATTTAATACACTGCAAGAACTACAACACAACAACACTCACGCCAGTTTCCGAATATAATTCAAATATACTTTTACGTCATAGTATTCAGTTCATTATTAGTATCCTATTTGTAGATCGTCTTATGATTTGTTATCTGAAAATGTAATTAACTTGGGTAATTAAGTAGGGTAGGTAGCATAGAGATATAAAGAATTCTGATATCTATGGTAGGTAGATAATAAGAAAAATATACAAGACAAATATAAGCGCCAAAATTGTTTGTAGAACTATATATTCGTTCAAAACATTAATTGTCAAGGAAATAAATTATTATATATAAACACAGATAAAAAAATGTTAATTCTATATCTGTTTTTATTTCTTACTTCATTTGTTTAGCGGTATAATGAAAATTTTCTACTGGCAGCACTGTTCACAGAATAATTTGTATTTGGCTGAGTGATAAAATGGCGTCAATACAGTATTTCGATTAATTGTAAATTATATTTTCTTTCAGTGACTGTTAAAAGTGATTATTAGGAACAATTTATGTTTAATTGAAATAATTAAGTAATTACTATTAGATAAACGCTGTAAGTATTACGTAAATATTCTGAAAATCTTTGTAATGTGCGTCATGTCGCGGGTAGCCAGGTAGTAACGGCGACCGATACCAAGTTCGAAAACTGTATAAAAACTTGTGGTTTAATTTGCAGTTAGGAGCGTGATTAAATATATATTTTGAGAGACTGCAATGTCCGAAGACTCGGAACGGCATGGCGAGTCAGGAAACGATGGTGGTTCTGGCAGCGGGACCTCAAACGTGGCGCGAGTGTTGTTGACCTCACAGCAGCTCGACACAGCAACCACAGATTCACTTCGCGCCGCATGGAGAAATCAGGACTTGTACATTGATCACCTCGAATCTTTGAACAAACAGTTGGAAGGTATTTACGTCAAGGTTACGGCTTTGTGGTCACGGTCGGTGTTCCGACCCAAGTGACTATGTGCAAATACTATTAGTTACACTATATCGACAATGCTTTAACTAAATTTATAAGTGATATGTTACACGAATGTTCGGTTAGTTTTACTGTGGTTATGAAATTATAGTTGTAAATGTGGTACAGGGTGTATTTAGGTGTTATCGAAATATTGAGGTAAAGAACTGTGAATTCCTGTGTAAAGAGCTGTGCAAGTGGAGTGTTCAGTGGAAGTGCAACATGTCTAGAGTCCAGAAGCCAGTGATTCTCCATGGTCTCATGGAGCCGTGTATAAGTTCAGTGCTTAAAAAAATCATGTCATCTGTGGATACCATCTATGCTTCACAGAAGTGTCAACTGAAAAAAGTAAATATTTATTTTTATTTTTATACTAGTTTTATATAAAATTGTTATTTGTGCTATGAATATAATACAATTGTTTAATATTTATAAAATGTTAAATGTATTATAAAATTATCTCTGTAGAAACTGGTTATAACAACATTGAAAGGACTGGCACTACTATCCTACAGTTGTTTGCTTTATTTATTTTTTGTATCATATGCCAAATTCCTTAACAATATACCCAAAGCTCGGATTTATCATTAAATGAAAAATGTGAACAAAATCACTTATATCTTGACTAATATTAGCTAATATTTACTTACAAACAACACATCAGAATTGTATCTAATTTTATTTTTTTATAAAACATTTTATCTTATTTACATACAGCTAGTAAATTTGGTGATAGTCTTTATCTGATACTTTTATAAACAGTTTCTACTGTAGTTAAATTGTAAAATATGTCTTAATGTTTTTTGCAAGAGAAGAAAAGTGTTTATCTTATATTTACAATATTATTAAGTTACATCATGTATGTCATTATGTTTATGTATCAGTCATAGTAGTTAAATTAAATAGTGCATTTTTGGGGCTAAAAAGGAGTTGCCTGAATTTAAAGATTCTGTTAATTTGGGGATGGCTAAAGGAGGCTCATCTAAACTGGGATCATGCAATTTTGGCTGCCGGTGATTGAAAAAAGTGCAATTTGTCGGTTACAGTTTAACAGTATTTTTTAACAAATCACCTAAAATTGAGTATTCCGTGAGTGGGAGACTTAAGGGGGTCAATTTCGATTGGCATAATGCAATTTTAGTTGCCAAACATACAAATATTTGTTTTCTTTAATATTATTTTTTTGATGTTTTTTTGGCCACATATGACATGTAAAATGTAATGTAAGTACCAGATAGATGCTCCTACACATATAGAAACAGAAATATCGCGGGATATATATACAAATACACATAAGAAATCACATACACTTAAACTCAGACGTAATAAAATAGCTCCAATTTTTTTGTTATTTGCACATGAGGTCTGAATCAAGCTGCCTGAGTTTGAATATAATGTGAATTGGGGGGGTTAATTTTAAGTGGAATTACATAATTTTGACTTGATAAACAACATTTTGTAAAATATAATCTGAACACAAACAAGTATTTATGAGGTAAAGGGCTAGTAGGTTCATGTCAAATAGTGATAGTTCATAAAAAAATTGAAGTAGTATAATGCAATTCTCAATCTCTTACCTTTTATGAATTTTAAAAGTTTTTTGATGCCATTTTTCTTTTATATTTTGGCCGAGTTTACGTTTATGTGATTTCGAGATATTTGTGTGTTTGGTTTTTAAGTGTGTGGCCCAGGGAACAGAAGGTTAGGGTTAATCACAAAAAAGTATCTGTTTTTAACCCATTCATTTATCGGTTAACATAAACTATATGTTACGTAAATATTTTGATTAACCGAATCTACCAAAATCAGTGTTGACCTTACTAAAACCTAAAACACTTAAATTGGGTAACAAAAATATATCTGTTAACCGAATCTACTTGGTTCATACTAATCCGTAGCGGGTTACATGTAAAGTTCAAAATATTGCACTGCGGGCAAAATTGTTTGGCAACCCGACTCTGCAATCCTGTCGAGACGGTTCGGCAGTAACTGAACTACACGAGCGTGTGGTGAGGCACCACTCGCCTTGGCATCACTCGCTCGAGTGCCATGTCTGAGCACCTCGTCCTGCGCAGCAGCCTGAAGAACATTAGCAGTCGACATCGACTCGCATCCACTCGCGTAACACGACAAGGCCTCCTGCTATCTATTTTTTTTTTCTGCTATCCAATACTGCTTAACGTTTTCGGTTAATAGTTTCGACTTGTAACGTAAACAATTGGGTTGTCCTAGGACGATTTCTGTTAACACTAACAGATAACAAATGAAGATGGTTATATTATAACCATCTTCATTTGTTATCTATATATCTATAGGAATATGTTAACCAGTATTTCGGGTAACCGTTTATATTAGTAACAGATACAAATGCTAGCCGCTTTATATGTTTAACCTTCATGATTGGGTATTCCATTCCCTGGCTAGACCTTCCACATATTCAAAGTTTAGTGCAGAAGAATCTGCTGGTCACTATTTCTCTCAAGACAACCTAATCTTTATTGCATTAAATAGTAAAGAAACTATAAAAAATGTCGCTAAAATATTATTATTAGTGTTGTACTTTTTGGTTAGGTTATGTTAGGCTATGTTTTTACATAGCGAGCGAGCTGAGTGGATTGGCAAACCCTGTTTAGCTTATTTCGAACAATATCACGTTGAATAGACTCTCATCTTTACGTGTTTGTTATATGCAGTCAGGAAGTCATAAAAAATTCTTTGTAGGACTACAGAAAAAAAATTAGCAGATTTCAGGTGACAAAAATTGTATTATGCCATCGATACTGAGAGCCCCTTGAGTCTCCTACACTCATAGAATACGCGATTTTACATGATTTGTTAACAAATACTGCTTATAACCACCAAAAAATTGTATATTTTTCCAAAATTGCATGATTCCACTTTGGATCAACTTCCTCTAGCTACTCCAATTCACGGAATATTCAAATTCAGGCAACTCATTTTAAGATTTTAACCCATTTTTGTACCAAAGTATTTGTTAAATAAAATAAGAAAATTCCTTGCATTCTTTACTTAACCTTTCGGTTACCGCGGACGTTCATGAACGCTTCAAAAACACGCAGCGAACACGTGGTCGGTACCGGAAGATTTAAGTATAATGCATATTTACAATAGATAAAACCTTTTATTTATTACTAGGAGCGGTCTCAGTTTATTTTTCCAGTTTTGTGTATCTATTGACTTCATTACTATTTGTACCTGCAAGAAAATCGGCAGTTACTTTATGTTTTGGACGTTGTTTCGGCTGTATATCAAGGTGTCCTAGATGTAAGGCATGTACAAGTAGCAAACAAGAGCTACTCCTGCACAGTGTAACTCGTGTACACTGCTGTTTACTTTTCTATAGGTAGGCCCTATCTAAATCAATCATGTGATCATGCCCATTTATGGTGCCTGTAACAAGGCAAATATCTGATCATTCCAAGAGTGCTTGTATACAGTAAAAGTAAAGATTGCCCTTGGGCATTGCTTTCACAGTGTAAAGTTGTCTTTTCTGGCCCTGATTCCCAGTCCCTGGAGCGGTGGATTCATTACCCATCATTTTGTATTCGCTTCTCATTTAGCAAGTTTGTGTGAACTTTTATCATCTGTGTAAAGTTTTCTACTATGTGAGAGTGCATTAATTATCCTGCCAGTCTATTAACTTTTGTGTTGATTCCTCATTTAGTCAGTTTGAGTTCTGCCTTTCTTTTGGTCCCACTGTGGCTACCTACTGTGTCTCTACATATCAGAACAGATCAGGCAGCTTATTTTATGTCTTTGGCAGCTAACGCAGTGCCTTACTCTCTGATAAGCATACAGCATGAAGCTGTGGGATAGTTGTGGGTGTTTTATTCTTGTAACAAGAAGTTACTCCTGGAGCACATTATTTAGATTATAACAAGTTATTAAGAAAAAGATTAGTTCTGTGCAAATTTAAGTCCATGAGTAACAGAGGGTAGCTGCATTGTCTATTACCAATGGGGAGATACCTCCCCCTATGCTGTTATGTTTTGTGTCATTTGTAGATTTCTGATGGCCTATTGAAGGTGAGGAGGGCAACAATTCTTCATGAGGATTGTGTTTATCTGTTTGTATCTGTAGTCATCAAACTATGTACAAATAGTCGGAGCAACTGCTTGTTTTTCTCTCTTACACATTTTTATAGTATAAACACAACAAAAGAAGTATACTATTTTATTTATCAAACTAACAAACATGTGCAAATTTTCCGAGTAGTTGGACAAATTTTACATAAAAAAATGTGCAAAAAGAAAGTTTATTTTATTAATTAGTCTTTCTAATATATCTTGCACATAGTAGTTTAGAAATGTGATAATGTTTAAAAAAACTATTAATATTTTTAATCTTTGTTAAATACATGATACTGTTGTTGTATGGCCATAATTATACTATAAAAAAACACTATGATATATCAATTATCCAAAAAACTATTGTATAAAGTAAAGTCTTCATATTAGGTATAGATTTGTGAGTAAAATTACAAACATTTTAGAAAAAATTACAACAATTTTTCAAAAACTTTCTTTTTATGTTGCATCATTATAAAAACAGCTTTAGCAGCATTTCTGATCAAAGTACCCATATAACTTTACTATTGAATGGTCCACATGATTCAAATAAAAACCCTCACTATATATGACATTAAGTGGAAAATACGGGGTCCGGTGTGCTGTAAGAAATTATGTTTTCCCAATCACACATTGTTGGTCTCTGAGCAAATCATGATTAGTAGATGTCATAAACAGTGGCAAAAAGCTATCATTTAATTTTTGACCACTGACAAGATATGGACTAAATTGAAATGTATGTTATGTTTATTAAGATAAGGTATAAAATATATACCAACTTAATATATTCAAACATTTGTTTGATTAGTTACACATTCTTATCACCACGATTCTTATAACTAATACTATTAAATTAAACATCATGACATGCTATATTGCAATTGAATTGGGATTTGGGCAGGCACATTCTGGAAGGTACCTCTCGGGTACCTCTGACGTGATAATATGATAATCACAGTTCAATTTTTTTTATATTTTAGAGGTGCAAACGAGCAGTCGGAGCCATATTTATGACTGCTGAGACCCATAGATATCCACATAAAGGCTATTGAGATGCAGTGCCCCCCTTCCTTCTTGAGCCACTGGATACTTAAATATACACTGATAGCAGCCAATATCGTGTAAGTGAGAGGTATCTTCCTGGTGGTGCTATCCCAATTCAATGTACAAATCTTTTACATATTTCATAGTTAATTTTGTGATAAATTAACTAATGTTTAAGGGAAATTTGGCAATGGCTATCTATACTGTTGTGTCTCCAGCAGTATGTGAGAAGAAGAAACGAATCTAACGCTGCTTCCTAATAATCATGCAGTTTTCTATGTGCATTTGTCAGTCAAATAAAGGTTCCAATTGCTTGTTTGTCAAAAGTAGTCAAGTATAACAGTAACTCTTGATATGATAAGATAAATCTTGGGTACAATACTAACCTATATAAATGTGTACAAATTGTAAACAATGCCATTATCACTGCTTGAGTCTGTACTGACAGTTTATCAATAAAGTTGATAACAGCATTATAAATATATTGTTTTACAAATGAATTCATCAAAAAGACAGGGTATAAATTCAACAAATTTATAATTAAATACTACAAGTGGGTAGCAAGGCTTTCTGTTGCCTAATGTTATACAACAATGACCAAGCACCTGCGGGAAGTATGGCAATTTATGATAAAATCCTACAATCCGAAATGTTTATTTCCGAAGTAGCTAACTACATAATCTCTCCATCTCAAATTCGCCAATCAAAGTACAATAATATTAGGTAGAATTTGTGAATGTCTCTGTCTGTGCTAGTATGAAGTGTGTGACACAGGCGCCTTTTTCTTGCTGTGATGTACTAAAGATAAAGTAAATTACATATTTGGAATTTTAAGTCCATTTTATACTTTAAGGGACAGGTCAGGGCTTCATTAAGTAATTTTATCACACGTTAAGCTTATTCCTGCATTATAAATCTAAAATCAATATTGTTATTCTGTGTTTAGTTTTGTTGTTTCTATTTATGTTTATGTAATATTACTGAATTCTAATAACTAATAATTCAGCACTGAAATGTGACTTTCACTGATTATTTTTTTTTAACGTTTTATAATTTATAGGTCTAACGGTGTAAGGGAAGGAATTGTTAACACTTCGAGAATGTGGAGAAATGTTTTTACTTTCCTCTTTTAGCTATCTTCTTTAGTCTTTAATAAACAACATTTACCTTAAAATACAAAGTAATAAATAGGCTTACCAGTAAAGGTAAAATACCAATAATATATATACATATACAATAACTTTTAATTCTGCCAGCTAATTAATTGCTACAGAATACAGGTCCTTACAATCATTAGTGTGGCTCCAAGTAGCTGGGTCTCAGAGTTCCTTATCTTTAAAAGCTAATAGTTTTATTTTAGCTCTAGCCCCATAATATTACCTTATTTCAAACTCAATGAGAGGCCATAAATTAAAATATATAAAATGGTCTGGTCAAGCAGTAGACATCCTCCGGCTGTTTATGATGATATGTTAGGCAATAATATTCTGTACTATTTGTTTTATTAATTAATGAATAATAATTAAATTAAGTGAAGAACATATTTCATAGATACATACACTATTAGTCATTATGTAATCAAAATTTGTAACTTACTTATTGTAGTTTTTGTGATATTTGTGAAAAATTCTTAAAAATGAGGAGATTTTGTGGCATTGTTTATGTCTTGAATAATGCAGTTATTCTTAGAGGGCACAACATCCTATTCTCGCATCCTTCTATGACTTAATATGAAATCTTTTCTGTACTCTGGCCCTAAAAGGCATTTGCGATTTTGGTGAAAAGTAAACCACAAAATTATGTCTTAATTATTTATTATTATTAAAGTAAAAAGCATAAAATTCAAACATAATTATATTGCTAATCATTTGGTCATTTACAAAACATTTTTAACTTTATATCTTTATAATGTCAATATGTGTTAAATTGTAAATAGAATATTGTAAGCAATATAAATTTATGTGTAATAAGACTAGTTAAGGTATTGTCGATTATTTTAATGTACCTAGTAGTTAAGAAAATATGTTAATTACTCTATTGCTAATGGTGAAAAAAATGGTGTAATCAATTCTTGAATTGTTGCTTGACCTTGAATAAAATAAATTGCTTCATTTATACCCATTAATTGAATATAAAGTTATATTTATTGTTAACTATAATGTTTAATTACTAATGGGTATTTCTATTATTTCTGTTTAAGCGTGATTGACATATAATATAAATGTCTTTGTTGTATGTTTAGGAAGCTTGGAAAAGACGAAAGAAGTAGAAGATAGAATAAAACAGCAATATGCTGAATCACAACATAGAGAAAAAGTATTAGTCCGTCGACTGGCAGCTAAGGAACAAGAAATACAAGACTATGTGGTGAGTATCTAAGAGGATATAAAAAGTAAAAGTAAGGTATTTTATAGCTATTATATAATAGCTACGCCCCGCGGTTTCACCCGCGTAAATTTCGACCCCTTAGAAAATAGGAAAAAATCGATAAAAACTATCATGTGTTAATCCAAGTTAATGTCTATGTGTGACAAAATTCATGAAAATCGGTTCAGCAGTTTTTGCGTGAAGAAGTCACAAACAAACATACACTTGCAACAAATTTCGCATTTTTAATATTAGTAGGAAGTAGGATTATTCCCATTTTGTTGAACAATGTCTAGTAATAGTCCCAGAAAGGTTTTATAATTGATGATGATAAATACTTTATAAAATAACATAATATAATTGGATAGAAACTTTCTCGCGGTAGTTTTATTTTTGTTAATACACAATATCTGAAAGACTATAGACTCGTATAAATAAATAGAGTGGAATAAATAAATGCTACATTGATAATCCAATTTTTTTTCTATATTTTCAGAGTCAAATAACAGAGTTAAAATCATCACATGCTAGCTTAAATGGTAGACCCTCATTACTGGATCCAGCTGTAAATATGCTAATTTTAAGATTAAAGCAAGAGTTGACCTCAACAAAAGCTAGACTAGAAGAAACACAAAATGAATTGTCAGCATGGAAATTTACTCCCGATTCAAACACAGGGAAGAAGTTGATGGCAAAATGTAGATTGCTCCATCAAGAAAATGAGGACTTAGGAAGAATGACATCTAGTGGTAGAATAGCAAAGTTGGAGGGTGATTTAGCATTACAAAAGAGTTTTAGTGAAGAAGTTAAGAAATCACAATCAGGTTTGATTTTTTATTTGACCTACTTTGATAATAAAACTTTTTTTTTTTTATATAAAAAATGTGGACATCAGATTAAAAATGATGTATGACTGATCACATTACATTAATGTGCCAACCTAAATAAAGACCTAATTAGCTGCCAACAATCCAATATTTGTTCTAAATAAGAAAATTCCGAGTGGAAGTCATGGCACAAATAAAGATTCTTTTAATGTTGCATAAATGTGCTTATTTGTTTGCCTAGCATGTTAAAACATTGTATACTATTAGTTGCCAATAAGTAATATGCGTGTTTGTGTATCTAGCTTATATTTTTTTTTTTAATTACAGAATTGGATGAATTCCTGCAAGAGCTAGATGAGGATGTGGAAGGCATGCAGAGTACGGTGTTGTTCTTACAGCAAGAGTTGAGGGCTTCACATGCTGGCGTCAACGGCAATCGGCCCCCATCACCGTCTTCCCCTGAGAAGCGACCTGCGGAACGAGGAGCATCACCCTTGGGCAAGAGACGGAGAGCTTCTGTCCTGTCGCTGGACTATGATGAGGAAGAAGAGCCACTTACGCACAACGGAGACGCTGATTAGTATCCAAGGACTTTACAGTGCACAAGCAGTAAGCTGACCTGTTTCTTCGATATTGCAGATTCTACGTTCAGAGTTATGTTGTGCATGCCAGTGCTCATATAAACTTTCAGATCTGGTTGCGGATGAGTCCCTTACAAGAGCACAGTGAATGAATGCAATAGAAACAAGTGATTGTGTTGTGCTGTTTAAATTGGTAATAAAACATCAAATAATTTACGAATTTGGAGCAGCTGTTTATTTTGTGTTTATAAATGACACAACCTGTGCACTGTATTCACGTTGGTCATTTGTTGATATTGTGGTGACAGACAGTGCAGTGTACTTATCTGCCAAGTTCTTCCTTCTTTTTTTTATTTTAATTTAATCCCCAGAAAAACTCAAGTGTTATTACTGACAAAATGTGTTCTGCTTCAATATTAAAAAATTATATGAATTGTACATGTACTCATAAAGGACAAAAGGATAGACATTGTGTCATTTTTGTTGACAATGAATTGGTGATAATTGTGTCGAATGTGAAGAAATATTTCAAACTGTAATTTACGTTAGACAGGGTGGACCGTGTGAACGGATTTTATAGTGAAACATACTTGACATTGTTTTATATTGACAAATTTGAGATAAACAATCAGTTGACAATTTTTATAATTTATTTATATAAAGTGGATCATTTGTGATATTTGAGCAGGATGAGACGAAATATATATTTTGTTGCCGATTTCCATTCAATGGTATTCGTAGTGATGGTGACTCATGTGGTTTAATTGATGTGAAATGAAGTCCGTGTATAATGTAGCAATAATAAACACCAAGCCTAATATTATTATGAAAGCCATGTTTTATTAAATTTATGTGATTTTTTACACAAAATGTTTCTATTTAAAATACAATGATTGTATATATAGAACTATGTTAATAAACATATTACTGACATGCGTTTCTATCTTTACTGCCACTTTTTTTTTAACTAGTAATTTCGCAAACTGGGTCTTCAACAACATACATCGAAAATAGGACTTGGTTCATAAGATTTTGACCTTGTTGTGGTGTTCTTTATGTTCATATCTGCTTGGATTAACTAATCCTACTTAATATGGGTATAAGTTTGTTCCACTTTAAGCAAATCTATTGAACAAGTTATAAATTTGGCACAGATCTAGATTTTAAGAAGAATGCAATTACATTTACAAACAAAACAAATGAAATGATTATCTACAGTCCTGCTGTATTAACAAATCTAATAAGTCCGACAATATAACGTACATTTCAAACTCAATTTCTAGTAGAATATGGAAGTATATTTAACGCAATTACGCAAGAGTACCGATTGAGCAAAAAAGGGTTCTGGAGACCGTTTTGGAAAGCGTAGCGTAGTCAGTCAAAGTCAACAAAGAAGAGTAATACAACTTCATACAAACATATCGAGCGCGGTTTGAATGTGTACTGTAGTATAGAGGAAACTATATTCTATATTTCAAATTCGAACTTATATTTTTCTAATAAAAATGTATCAAACGCAGAGGTTTCATTTGATATGAGTATAGAGTTTCCTCTATAGTACAGTACACACACATTCAAACCGTACACTTTAGTAGTACGAATAAAACTTGTCTTCAGTTATTCAATTTACTTAATACAGTTGTAGTAGTATACAATGATTGTGATTAGTTGTAGATCGCGAAGATTTGATAGTCAGCCGTATTTGCAGAAATACTAAAATCAAAAGTTAAACAAACACAGAAAAGTGTATAACTGTTTATTATAATTCATATTATGTTAATTACGAAATAAGAGAGAGAGCCAGCCCTGCGTGATACCGAAATATGCGAGCGACACAGACTAGTTCTCCTAAAAGGCCTCAGTTGGCCTACTCTTCTTTTTTTACTCTGGTGGGACGCCCTGCAGTTAGGCCGAGTAACGACAGCTAAATTGGTTGTCACTGTCGTGAGACGGTGAGCTGAAGACCGAGCTTAATGACTTGCACTTGGAAAGAACTTTGTCCTGCATTTGACGAAAACAGTCTGATAAACACAGAACAGATACTAAAAAAGATTGTCAGTTGAAAACGTAAAGTTGCTAATCTTAGCTTAATCTGCAATAGATGGCAGTAGTAGTACAGCGATTCGACAGCAATTTAGGTAAGTATCACAGTATGTTAATATAGCACCTACTAATAATAGTCTATGGTACCTACCTACCTACCTACTGCCAATAATAATAGTGCCTGGAAAAATTTTGACCCTCGACCTTTTCGCAAAGCTAAGTGCAGCATCAGCTACGTGCTCTAGTAGGTACCTGATGTTAACAGAGGCGCAACTGTATAGTTCGGTGCCCAGCAAATTCATACCGGTCTCTAAACAGAGAAGCGTAACCTGTAAATGGTAAGTTCCACCTTTGCGACTATTTCACCGTGATCCTGGACATTTTGTAGCCTTGCCACCAATTACGCCTAGGGTTACCAGATGGGAAGACTAAAATATCCGGACAAAATCGTAAATATCGGCATTTTTGGATTATAGTCGGGACCAAAAATAAATACACTAGTTTTTCTGATAGGGGGTTGCCTGTGTCTTTACCCTATCTGTTTTGTCGGTTCACTATATTTTCACACAAAAAATATCGGGACAATCCTGACTAATTCCACCCAAATGGCAACTCTTACGCCACTGAATGATAACAATAAAACAAACGATTCACGGCAAATAACACGTTTATTTAAAGCATCGAAGGCACCATGAACATCGGTGGGTTGTCTTACGAACTAATTTCCTTACGAAAATATATTTTTGACTAGAGTAAAAGTTACAAGTATACGTCAACCGACCATCACAGTTAGTATTACGTACTATAGGCACTTGCTGTTACATTTACTATTATTGCCTAAATTGAGAGTATATTATTTCTGCAAAACAAACACTTTCGATAAAATGTGTGCGTTATCACTTATATCTAACCTAGATTACAAGATATATAATTATTTTCTAGACAGAAGTATGTACTTTGCATCTCGAATTTTCAATCGTCTCTTTTTAATTCTGTTAGTGCGAGATTTTGACAGATCTTTAAAAATACTGAAAGTGTTTCTAAATATACTAAAAGTTAAAATTATCAATTTCATCTCAAGCATCTGGCATCCCAGAAGCATATTCTATAATATTATATATAATAGTTGTATATTTTTGTCTCTATTTGGTCAATATATTTTCCTTGCAATAGGCAAGGAAAAATAGAATCAGTTGAGTTCACGCGCCATGCTGTAGCCAACTTTAAAACATGTGACAAACACAAAAACCCACACATTCGTGTACACAATTAAATATTACGTATCTCATGAACATGGCAACATTTCGAACATCTTCCCATATTTAAATAAAAAGTTAAAATTTAAGAATCTCAACTCTCGAGAGCATGTTATAAATTAAATGTTTTCATATCAGTTTCTTTGAACCATAGGAACATATTTGAACAGGAAAAAAATATTTAATGGAAACATGATAAAAAATGTAGTAATTCAAAATATTTACATATAAAACGACGTATGTAAAGCGCCATCTTTTGACAGCATTATGTGAAAATATGTTCCTTGAGTGGTGAATTAAAATATATACATTAAAAATAAAATTGTATGTTTTTAAGACATATTAAGAGATATTTAAATAATTCAATGATTAAATAATTATATTTCGTATGTAACGTTTATAGGGCTATAAACGATAGTTTAGCCGAATGTACTATAATTAGGGGTACGTAAATTTCGCAAATAAAAAATCGTGATTTCGCATTTAAAAAAACTCAAAATAGAAAATTTCGCATTTATTTCGCAAAAAAAAAATACAGTGTTAAAAATTCAATTAAAGGCTAGCATTGGTGTAATTTCTACATTTTCATCTTTCATTGTTTGCCTGCGATCAGTTACGACAATGTTGTAGATACTAAATTACCTCTCGGCATCAACACTATTGACAGGGCAATTGAGACATTGAACAGCTGCTTTTGCAAATCCAGGGTAGCAAGATTTTGATGCAGCTAAAACTCGCATTACATCCACAGGAGTTTCTTGACCGACCAATATACGTAATAATTATTAGCGCGTCTGATCAGCATTTGAAAGCACGTAACGTAAAAAGGTGCGAAAGTATTTAATTTTAAAATTTCGCTTTTATCGCAAATAAAATGCAAATTTAGCTTTTATCGCATCTATTTCGTAAAAACGAAATTTACGTACCCCTAACTATAATAGATGGCGCGCCGCATAGTGCCAAAAGTATTAATACAATATCTTCGATTAATCTCAAATTTGTTTTAATTTGTGGAAATAATAAATATAATAAATAATAGAGGACAAACGAGCAAGACAAGCCTCGTTGACTCACATCAGCGACGATTACTAAGCCTGTTGTTTACATGGTTACTCCTAGGGTTGTCACCTCCTTGGTTACTCCTAGGGTTGTCACCTCCATGGTTACTTCTAGGGTTGTCCCCTCCGGGGTTACTCCTAGAGTTGTCACCTCCAGGGTTACCCTTAGGGT
>LUGF01033749.1:24731-41934 GCA_001625245.1 Calycopis cecrops | reverse complement strand
AAAAAAAAAAAAAAAAAAAAAAAGACAGGATCGGAAGTAAATCAGACGCAGGACTAACGACCTGACCATGCTATCTGAGAGTACGATAAGTCGTAAGTAATAAGAATAAAGAGGTACAGCTGACAGTGCCTCATTAAGACGACTACGATCAAAACTATGACATTATACTACATCCCGCGCCTTCCTGGTCATTGTTACACATTTCGGTCCCCACAGAGTCGAAACTACAAGCCAGCAACCGATTGGAACGATGAGCAAGCTCCCGAGATGAGCCTAGGGCGTCCGCTTGTGGAGTCCCGGTCGTACTCCACCGCTTCCCCGTGGCTCCCCCAAAGGCGAACGAGTAGGTACACCGCTGGGGTTCAGTGGGTAGTGGAAGACGCCATAGGCTCTCGGGTCCCACATACCCCGTAGGACCTTCTTAACCTGGGGGCACGCCTAAATGCATTCCCCAGCAAGAAAAAAAAACCGATAGGAAAGATGTAATACAAAAACAGATTCACTAGACCACATTCGATGACTTAAGTGTATACCAGTTTCTTTATGGGTTAATACAAACGCTAACTGTATAGCCGCTATCGAATTTCTATAGAAAAACTTGTTTACGGTAAACAGTTGGATGAAATAACTGCAAGTCGGTGCCAACGACCGGAGGCGAGCGGAGGCAGTCGATCTGGTCCCAAAATAAACAGTCGACGAGAGTACCTCTCGGCGGAACAAACTGATACCCAGATTCTGCAAATGTTGTATGGGTTAGGGCTTAGGCATTGCTGGCGCGTCCTGGGAGGTCTCTCGCCGATATCACGCTGTGGCAAAATGATATTTATTCATTTCCATACACAATACACATTATAATCAACTTTGTTTTGGTTTGTACGGTGTGTGAGTTTCCGGTGGCCCATTTTAGGGGTGGAAGGAAACAAGTCAGCAGTTATGTAAACGTCGATAAGCGCCAGTAGTAATAGAAAAGCTCTGATTGTACGTTTCACCGCTTGTAGTAAAAAAACAATTCTTATCTGGCGACAATATTGTGAAGACTAGTACTATATCATACCGATTAGGCACATAAACTTAGTTTAGTACCACTTGACTTGCTGTTGATTAATAGTAGTTTATGCAACTGTCGTATAATGAAGGGTATTAAAACTGGAGTATGAGTTTTTGAAACGAGCGAACGCGAGTTTCAAAATAGTAACACGAGTGTTTTAATACCCGTGTTATATGCAGTTGCATACACTACTTTATCTTCATTAATGCAATTAATCAATTAATAAAATATTGCGAAACATTAAATTCATGCCTACGTCACAGCGAACTCGACGACATTAAAATCTAACCAATGAGAGCGCAGCTGCAGCACGCGCAGGGCCAATCAGGAGCGAGCGCGCGCTGTTAAGGATTTTGACATAAGGCTCTCTCACCACTCACTCTCTCTCTCTCGCTCTCACACAGTGTTATAATGAGATTTTACGATATCGATTTGGATATTATAACATCATGTCAAATTGCTTAAATTGAGTTTTTTGTTGTCTGAGCTATAATAGTAGTTATTATAAGTCGTATATATTATAAGTAGTATAAGTATTGAAAACATAAGTAGAATGTTACAACATTAGTGTAGATAAAGTTTGTTATATGGCTATTATCGGGCGAAAAATTCAACTGACATTTCGCTACGTTTTGGGCATTTCTGATTAATTATTATATTGCGATACAATATTCACCTGTACCTACCCAATTTTTAAGTTCTTTGAGCTATAGTTACTTTGTGCGAAATAAAGTGTTTTTTATTTATTTATTTTA
Organism: Calycopis cecrops; assembly: GCA_001625245.1. NCBI lineage: Eukaryota > Metazoa > Arthropoda > Insecta > Lepidoptera > Lycaenidae > Calycopis > Calycopis cecrops. Next base: position 40,131 of record LUGF01033749.1, on the reverse strand, counting down.
TTTGTCACGAGTTTTGTTTCGCAACTATATTTGAAAAATTTAATATAGAAATAGGTGAAGAATCCCTTTCAAATTAAAAAGGGATGAGAACAGAGAAAGGATCAGAAAAATTAAGACAGTTTCCTTTAAAAGGTAGTGTATAGCTTAGTATGAGTTTTAGATTGGCATCAGGGGAAATGCACTTACGCACCACCATGCCACCACAATACCTGGGGACATCGTCAAATACAAATGGTTGCCTTTCAGAGATTTCATTCATTAGCAGAACTTAGCACAGTACACAAAGCATGCACATATTGGTTTTAATTTTAGTGAAAAATAAAAAAGAATGGCTAAATATATGTTGCTTTAATCAGTAAGAAAACTATGAACGAAAGCTTTTATCGACATTAGCCTGGCGAGATTGAGCCCAGCCTAAGTTTTTTTTTTATGGTATAGGGGACAAACGAGCAGTCGGAGCCATTTTCATGAACACTGACGCCAATAGACATCTGCATAGAGGCTATACAGATGCGCTGCCCTCCTTTCTCCTCCCACCTCCATGGGCCACCGGCCACTTACACACCGTACGAAACGCACAGCTGTCACTTTACGCCGGTCTCGTGTAAGCGAGATACCTCGCCGGTCGTGCCGGCTCAATTCGACTGCATGCAAGCACGCAGTTTGGCACTACCTCTTTCTAAAAGTTATCGAAAAAGGAGAGCAATGCATCGAATCTGAACAACTTCAGGCTTTGTGGATGTTTGGCGACGTCCGTAATCACTTATCATCACGTCCCATATAGCCCCCAGCTATATTGATCCGGAATTCCGTACCTCAGCTGCTTTGACCTAGACCTAGGCTTAGGCTTCTTTCTCTGTAAATTTCACCCCTAGGGGGTGAATGAAACGGCAACTAGTATTATATATAAATAGAGAGACGAACTTCTTAGCATTCCATGGATTCACCGTGCGGGTGCCGGGTCCATCGTGTGGCAGGGGAAGTAACCCCGAGTAGCCCCGGGACTTGTGATTCCGGGTGTAGGTTTAAGAGGCCTCTTTGTGATGATCATCAACACTCACCTTTACTACTCAGGCTTACTCCCCCTACCTAGCCATATTTCATAGGAGCCTGTTAATGCATTAATATTATAAATGCGAAAGTTTGTATGTTTGTTTGTTTGTTACTCCTTCACGCAAAAACTGCTGAACCGATTTTCATGAAATTTGGCACACACATAGAGAGTAACATGGATTAACACAGGATACATTTTATCCCGAAAAAATGTTCCTAAGGGATGCCATGGGATGATTTTCTTTTTTTCACGGGATCGAATTTTACGCGGGTGACACCGCGGGGCGCAGCTAGTTAAGAACATAAATTTACATCATCAGAATTTCAACCAAAGCCTACAGGAAGACGTTATAGCTGACCGAGGACGCCGAGAAGCCCACTGCCAAGCTTTTTCTTTGAAAGTAGAAATAAAAGGCGTTTTACAAACAACAATTTCGTTACAAAAACGAAATCCATCATTGAAATTCGCCGGAGGGCGTCCACTGATGGACTCAGACCTCGCAGAGCGCCACAGATATCACGAGCGACTTGTACCCAGCTCCTTACGATTCGAGAATCTTCCTTTATCGCCAATTGCCACTTCAGCTATCTTAAGGATGTATGGCTTTCAGAACTACGTCTTACGGGGTTCTTACTCTTGAGGATCTTCGAATTTGTCTATTTCTTTACCCTGTGGTATTTGAAATCGTAATTTCGTCGTGAGTAACAAACATCGATCTAAACATTCACATTTACAATAATAATTCAAATTATTTGCTTTAACCTTAAAATTCTCTAAAATTCCAAGTTTTGTTGTGTTTTAATTTATAGTACACATTGAAATAATGTCATTTTATAGGCTCCCTGGATTTTGGATCCTGGAGAACTTAACACGCCATGATTACATCACACAACAAAATCGAGAAACAATCGATTAACAACAAATCAATTGCCCAGTCGAACTGCTCGGTCCGATTTTCCTCGTATTGCGACCGGGTGATGTATTCAAACGTTTTCCTACGTCGTGCGCCGGCGGGCACCATCAGTAGCCATGGAGCCTGTGGCGCGGCTGGTCGTGTTCTCCCTCGCTCTCGCAGCCGTCACCAGCTCTCCGCTGGTCAACAAACTTCAGCCGGGCGAAGGTATTACTTTTCACTCCTTAGTTCTTTTTTTAGTAATTATAAAAAGCTTTGGATTACAGAATATTTTGAAACGGAAGTCGTTATATTTACTTTGATCATCATCAATTAAAGAAGCACTAGGTATACTTAGATATATCTTAGAAGTGCATATTATATTTTTATCATTTAAAGCGGATCTCCCCGTAGCTTGCTACGTACCTACTACAAAATAATTCCTACATTAATGCGTTTCCGATTGACATCACATTTTTATTGAATTTGTAAATGAACGCTACAGTAAGTTTAAAATAAAAAAGAAAATAATTTTAAAAATTCTAAATTATATATAGATCTCGGTTATCGCTATCAAAACAATTCAGGGATTAAATATCCGTAGCATTCATAAGAAGATTAAATATAATTAAAAAGATATTGTAAATAATAGTAAAAACATGTACTTTTGTAACGAAAAGCATTTACTTATTTATTTATTTATTCATTAAGATCCACCAACAGTACAAAACAACAAAACAAAAAGCTATCACAATTGATAGTTTTAGTAGCGCACTTTTATCCAGAAATGCATTATGCAGATATTGTTGATCAATATCTACTTGGACTATTGTAACACTTCTCTTATAAACATTTATAAAAAAAAAAGTAAAAAAAAATCTAAACAAAACATTACATCACACCATATTTGTTTTACTTAAGTTAAAATACAGTCAAAAGATCGTAATGATTATGAATATTCAAAAGTAGAAACAGTTAATTTTTTTTTCATTTTTATAAATTACAATATCCAACTTCCTATTGGTTAGTTTTAAATAGCACATAATGCCTCTACATAGAGTAGCAATTAATAATAACTATCACAGAATTAAGAAAAAGTATTCAGTTAATTCACTGGTTTACAAATTCTGATATTTTTTGTATACCATTTTTTACCAACACCAATTTTCAAAAAAAATTAAACCTAGTTCATCTATATTTCATGTTCAACTATTTAGGGATAGGGCTATTCCTAAATTCCATGCACCAGGTTATCAGTACATTTTTTATTTATGAGTGATTTATACCAATTTTTCGTCATATTTGAGCTCATATTTGAGTCGTTTCTTGGTGGTGCTTATTTTTTCTATATTAACAAATATTATGTACTTATAATTTTTTTACGTACATTTATGTCAATTAATAGTAAAGATTTCCCAAAAAAATGTAAGTTAATTTCTTTTAAAAAGTTTAAAAAAATACTAGTATTTTGAAATGTAGCAGTGGATTTTGTCAAGAAAAATATACATTGTGATGTATCATGATCTAAATATTTCATTTCTTCATTATCTATGAAATTCTAGTTTTTCGAGTAAATATCTCAAAAAATGGACGTGCTAGATTTTTTTCTTTATTTTTTGCATGTATTAGGAGGCCGAAAACAATAAATCTATATGCATAATATATTTCATTTCATGTATGAAAGCCGTGTAAGCTAGTGTTATCAATTGATATATGTATATGTAAAATAAATAGAACCTTTAATTAGAAAATTTAATTTTTTTCTGTCGCAAATCTGCAACCGACCTTTATACGGTTCTGTTTTTAGTTCTTAAAAATGAATAAAAAACTCAATCACCTCTCACCAGGAAAGCCCGTAAATAACCTGTATTTGTATTTACGAATAAGGTATGATACGAATCCAAAATTTCATACTATTTACATTTGTTATTGACAGGTCCTTTTAGCAATAAATAAAAATAAAGTGACCACAAATGTTATCGTCGACCAACCAATTATAACAACCATTACCTAAACGATAAAAAGGCCGAAAACTTAACAAACCGTAAAAAAACAAAATCATAAACTTTTATTCAAAACAGGACTTTATAAAATAATAGCTGGTGCCTGCGACTTCGTTCGCTTGGCGTTGTGATATTATAATCAAAGTGATTTGTTATTGTTTGCTTGCAGTGTGCGATATTCCGATTTCCCTTCCCGTAGGAATGAGCGAGTTGACCAGGCTTAGAATCTATACACCACAAAAAGTTTCATTCGAATCCGTCTAGTAGTTTCGGAGATTAACCCGGACAAACAAACAAACAAAACAATTAAAAAACATTGAAAGTATTCTATTACTATTTTTACACCGTCCCCAATTAGTTTTTCGTAAATATATTAAATGTACAGACACACGAATTTTATTGTTTTGTTATATGTATAGATCGCCTCTACTCTACCTAAAATGGACGACATATTTAAATGTTTTACTTAAGAAGACCGCATTTTCCTAAATACTAGTACTATCACGTTTTTGTATTCCCGATTCGATAAAAAAGAAAGTCCATTGTCTCGTTGGCGGAAAAAAATAAATATTCCGTCCATATAACACCTTGATTGGATACGTGGGCGGAATATTACGAGTAGCGGAAATCGGAATTAATCGAGTTTACACACGTTAAGAGGGCGGAATTTAAATACGAAACGAAAATTTACTAGCCTACTGTCACGATTACTTAAATACAATACACTACTTATCTGATATAGAAAGCATGCACTTTTACTCCAAAGAAACTTGCCAACAAAACGTAGGTTTTATAAGATAAATTGGTTAAAATTAGCGTTTGTTACCCGATTATATCAGAAGCAAAGTAATGTTTCGAGTGTATGTGTGTATGTAGATATGTTATATATTTCTTGATACAGCCTAAACATAATACATATAAGGAATTCTTGAAAAGTTTTGAAGAAAAATGACGCGAGCATCACTGGAGACAAAAATACATTTTTAGAGATTCGGGATTTTTATTTTAGAATTTATTGTTGATTAAATGTACATCAAAATAAAGTTTATATATCCACATGAGTAGAATTTAAAAAGTTTTACCTTTATTTTTAATATTTCGTAAATAGAACTCGCTAGAATAACTCTACAAATAACCAATGTAATCAATAAATCAATTGTTTAGTTACAATTTTAGTTTGTATACCGAGTATTCAGTATTTAGTAGGTACATTTACTAGATAAAAGGATGAAGCTGTGTTCGATATGTTGGAGTAAATCCCGCTATTTGCGAGATGTCTCTGTAGGAAGTGCATAAACCCGAAACCGTTAGGACAGGACTGCTGAGCTACTCCGTCGCTGATATTTTTAAGACTAAAAGAAAAATCCAGTGTTAATTTGGACAGATTGGAAAAGAAAAGCATAAAAAAATTATATTATAATCCTACTAATATAGACTACTACTATAATATAATATAGACTACTAAAATAGAGAGTAACTTGGATTAACACATAGCCAAAAAAATGTTCCTTTGGAATGCCATGGGATGGTTTCCACGGGATCGAAATTTACGCGGGTGAAACCGTGGGGAGCAGCCAGTATGACATAAAAAAAAAAACAAACATGAGTCGGGCGCCTACACCGAAACCTCCTAAACAACTTACGAAAGTTGAATAAACTTATATTTGCGGGCGCTGCACTCATTTTGTATGATGTGGATTTCAAATAATAATTTATGATACTTGATTTCAGCGATACGTGATCGTGCAATGAACATAGAGGGCAGCACTTTAGCTGAATGTGGCGTGTCCCAATTTTCATATTAGGCATTATATATTCACAAAAGAATTACAATGTCATATTGATATTATATTTTCGTAATCTAGTTTTTACTAATATACGTCAAACGAAGACATGCAAGTTAAAAGTTCAGATTTCAGCCACTAGTTAGCGTGATACTCTAGAAACTCATTGGCTAATGTAAGTTGTTATGCTGGTGTCTACCTCTCGTACGGAACCCTCGATGTGCAAGTCAGGCCCGCACTTGACACTGCAGTTTCATTTACACTTCTGCCATCACCTATGCGAGCACCTTACATTTAATACTGAAGCTTAGAAACCATAAAACATTTCACAGCCGGCACTGGCATAACTGTTCATTTAGTACATAAATATACATGTACTTCTTTCCTCGAACGGAACACGTCGCTGTGTGAAAACTACGTCCAACAATAACTATCTATGTGCCGGACTGGGAGAAAGTCATTATAACGTTCCGAGAACAGGACATGAATGATAATGAATACTAAATAACTAACACCCGTGTGTCACATTAAGCGAGACATTAAAAATGCAGCCCAGAGACGTATAACAGTAAAAACATCACATCTTCACGACAGTTGAAAATTAGGAAAACTAGCGCGTCTTGGGTCAGAAGTAAATTTCAATATTAGTATAACAGTAGTTGAGTATGACTGCATATGACTTAAACTTTTTAATAGACAGTTGAAGGATTTTGGTGACTATAGACGCCCTAAGACATGCGCTTTATGGGTATTGGGATTCTGATTGAAATTCTTCTTAAAAACGAACATGTTTTTGAAGTGAAAGGTGCGCAAGAAAGGTTAAGCGTTGCGCTCAGCATTTCTTTACCTTTAAAGTAATTTTTTTCATACCGCGAATATTAAATCATCCATGGATTAAACTCCATTAAAACAATAGAGAATAAGTTAGTGTCTTTGCAAAATATAACTCGCATTCTTACTAGTATAATATGTAATCACATCCACACCATCGCAATTTACAATAACCCCGTTAGCAGCATCCAAGAGCGAATAGCATAACAATAATTACACATAATTGTACACAGTACGATACCCTTGAATTGCGTCTATAGTGAACCGCACCAAAAAGTAAATTACATTAAACAAAACAAATAAATAGTTTTTGTATATTTACGTGAATGTTGCTCATGATTAAGATTCTTTTAACGGATTCTATTGCGTTTGATATAAATATCCACTTGTAGAATATGATAGAACCTCCGCAATTAACGAGTCTATCAATTCGTATATACTGAAAATATAATTTGTATAGAGAGATATAAATAATAATGTATAGATATATAAAATTATATTTGATAATATATAAATGAAATATATAAAAACAAATAATAGTAGTAATAGTGCTATATATGACTTTAAGATAAATGGAAATATAAAGAAAGACAAGGTGGTGTCTGATAAGCCAGAGGAAAATCATTTTACGTTAATATTTATTGTCGTTAGTCGCATACAAGATCATATAAGGTCAAGTCCGTTGCACTCTCATCCAGCGGAAGAGCATCGGAAGGCGTCCACTTTCAATTTATTGAATTACTTTTTAGTTTTGATGTACTAGTTCTAAAGAGCCAACATGTGAGACAACGAAACAAGCTTTATGTATGTTTTTTTCATTTCAGAATGGCCAACACGTAATTCCGTGCAGCAACCGCAAGATGTATATGTTCTTTTAGAACAAAACGCAACAGAGGCACTAAATGCAGCAACTTCAGCGGCTGAATTAAACGCCAAACCATTAGAGCCTGAAGTTCCAGCTAAAGAAATTAAAGTAGAAACTCCATTAGAAGAAAATAATGAAGTAAACTCACCTAAACCGTCCGAAGAGAAGCTATTAGAAACTCCAAAACTAGAAAATAATGAAAACTCACTTAAACCGTCCGAAGAGAAACCACTAGAAACACCAAAAGAAGAAAATAATGAAGCCAACTCACTTAAACCTTCCGAAGTGAAGCCATTAGAAATTCCAAAAGAAGAAAATAATGAAGTAAACTCACTTAAACCATCCGAAGAGAAGCCAATAGAAAATCCAACAGAAGAATCTAATGATGTTAGCTCGTTTAAAATATCTCAAGATGTTGAAAGTAAAGTGGATTACTCGGGTGCTCAAGTTTGGAAAGTTCCCACCACCTCCTCTGAAGTTCGTCGCCTTCTTGGAAGTCTTCGTCACAAAGATCGTAAGACTTTATCCATCATTAATATTATTTTTTTTTAAAGCTCGATATAATATAATAACGCAAATGTTATATTCTAGTGATTTCGTCGTGGGGAGGCAATCAGACGTACATAGATCTTCTTGTCAAGCATGAAGCTTTAGAGAATGTATCTAGAGCCTTCGAAAAACAGAACGTACCATTCGACGTTATCATACAGGATTTACAAAAGCGTATCAACGAAGAGAATCCTCCTTTAGACCCTAACGATGTTGAGCTAGACGACAGAAATGGTGAGTTATAAAAATTGAAACAATTTTATGCTAGTAAAAGGACCCATACGCAATATTCCAGGGTCAACAACGTTTTGTTACAGCTAGAGCTTATTTTTGGCGTTACAGGGTGCCCCAGCGACGTTCAAGTTTTATAGGTGCCTATATGGGTTACCATTCCCTAGATCTTCCAATGCAGTACTGGCCATACGCAAATTGGGGTTCGTTTTCAATTAGAGACAGAACTAGACTTCACCATGTCGTGTAATAACTTGTGTTAATCTAACTGTAGATGTTTCTAAAACACGAGGTTTTTGCATGTTCTCTTAATGGAGTTTTGTGTCGGTGTCCGTTATGTATATAGATTTGTGTACTGTTATCAATAACTATACAAATCAATAACAAATCGGGCCTTATTATGTCTTACTTTAGCTGGCCAAAATACTGGCGACGTTTATAAAAGGGCATCAGGACGAGAAAGCCTTCAATTAACACAAATCCCCATCAGTTTTGAAAAATAAGATATAATTGATACCAAGAGCAATTCTTAGTGGTCACCAAAATACTATGAAGTGGAGAACCTAAATTATAATGAGTACGACCTAAAAAAAGAACTGTAGTGCTCATTGGTAAAAAAATAGTTGTAAAGACGAAAACTTCTAAAGCTTATGATGAACTAATAGGTGGTATTTCCTATGACGTATATTATGTTTCAATACAAAAACAGATATGCCAATGGCAAGGCTTACTATGTAGTTTTAATGTGGCGATTATTATATATGCTTATAGTGCCTATTTTATTTGCCAAGTGAAATTTATACTCCGTTATCGAACATAGACATGCTAGATTATTGATTATCATATCTAATACAAAAAAGGATATTTGAAAGCAGTTATATAAAAAACTAGCAAATCGTTTATGCTAAAACATAACAGAACTTGAGAGTAACTTATGAAACAAGCACACTTGTAATTAACAATGTTAACACCAACGCACCAACCGAATAACATTTTGTAACTTCAATAGCACAATGATTGTACATATCGTTTAACAATCAATCTCTTTTTCAGTTTTCACAAATATTGTAATTAATTAAAACTAAAAAAAAAGTATAAAAGGAATTATATTTTCGAATTGAATCGCAATAATAAGAAGTAAACTTATTATTTTTTTGAACAAATAAACACAAAATCTATAAAAAACTTTTATAATATTTTTATACACTGGATTGATTCACAGGTCATCGGATGACATGGAAGCAGTATCACCGGCTAACAGATATCCATGGCTTCCTAGACTATCTCGCCACAACATACCCTCGTATTGTCAGTGTCAATACGATTGGAAAATCTTATCAGGGAAGAGATCTTAAGGTTAGTAATGATAAATTAATTGCGTTTTTTTTGTCTTAATTTGACTCAGGGTCGGTTCCTTAAGTTGCTGTTTAAGTTCCGCTTAACATATTCGGAAAATAATCAAATAATTACTTATTTTATTTCCTTTATTAATTATTTTAAAAAAGCAATTTTCTTAGTCTATACATAGGTAGGTACATTGGCGTGATGCAGCTCTGAACAAAACAAAATGGAAACAATGGGGGCATTTCCCCAACAATGGGACATATAATGGGCTTGATATAATATAATAATAATAATAATAATAAAATACATACATTCTGGATGCTCTCCATTTAAGTATACTACTAGTGTTCCCGCGAAGATCGAAGAAACGATGAAACTTTTTTGTAAACTTAGCTTTTTTTTTTAAATAAATATCATATGACATGTTATGACATTGTAACTAAAGCCGGATTTACATTACGAAATTAGTGTCATGCATGATAAAACAAGTTTCATGAAACTAATTGTAGCACATGTCGACGCCCCCGGGCAATAACTCGGTAATGTACTATTATGGGGTTTTTGTTGTTATGTCAAATTTGGCATCTATGGACTGGAATACACCTTAGTAATTTTTTTCGGATTTTTCCTAATGATATTTATTGAGATATCAAGAAAAGTAATTTTATTGCTGGGAATTTTGAAACAGGAATTTTTCGGCAAAAAACCTGTTATACATATATGCGAAAAAAAAAATTATATTTAATTTTGGTAAGCTGCGTTTACTGGGTTATTGTCGTAAAGAATTTAAATGAAGTTTATGGTAAACGTCAGTAGGGAGGTTTTGTTTAACTAATTAAAATTTATGAATCCCGTAATATACACTAACAATTGATATGTAAGTTAAGTATTGGTTAATTAATGTACGCAACATTTCAATACGGTAATTTATTTCACATTCCACGATATCTAGCTCCGTTCGTAGGGCGATAGTTTGCTACAGAAAACTGTTATATAGTTGTCATCATTCATTGATCAATTAAATTTCATAGTTCAAACATGACACCCATCATTTCCGCATCAAATGTTCCCAAAGCGACTGACTGCCCCTTTTTCATTGGATTTATATCCATCCGTTTTGCATTTTTATACATGGCATACTTAATAATTTTTGATAGCTAGAGTGGGAAGTCTATTTATATCAAACAAGATAGAGACATTCAAATCTCGTTATTAGATAATTTCTACGAGGTTTCAGTGATTAAATATTTCTTAGTACATTAATTTGTTATTTAAATGTGTCTGCTGTTACTTAATCTCAAATTGTTCAGTAAAGAAATATTTATTGGTCAGCCCTTGAGCACCCAGAATATCTGAGCTTCTAATGTTTTGATTGCTGGGTAACCAATATTACTTACATTAATTCAAAATATATGAGAAAAAAAAAAGATTCACATGAGACATATAATACTCCAGCATTTGTTAAAAAACTGAATTACTAATTACTAATTAATGCTACTCATCAAATCATATTTTAATTTCATACAAATCTGATCTTCTATTTTTCTAAAGGAAACTTAGTCATTTAACTGCTACAATTTTCCAGATAATAAAGACTACAGATATTATATATTATTTAAGTATTTCACCAACAAAGCGTTACATTCAACTATATAGCATTGATCCTAAGCCGTTAACATGAAAAGAAAATCTTGTTCAGAATCATGGAATTAAAAAATTCAAGGCCATAAATAATAGTAAAATCGAATTTTCAGTAGTGTCTATTTCTGTATGCTGTAGATGCGAAAATGAGCCTTCCCAGCACAGCTTAGGCAGATAATTATGAGTGCAAGTCGGGCGATGACACTGGTTTGAAAGTGGCACACATAAGGCTCTCTACTGTATGTTATAATAGCTAATTATTTATTTATTATCTTGACCAGGCGGAGGGAAGGTTTAAAAGCATGCAATAAAACCACATCTGAAAAACAAATTTCAACTAGGTAGAAAATGTTTGTTCTAATAGTCAAATGTATAAGGGTATTTTATTAGAACAACTAAATGTAATAGCTAGTGACAAATGGCAATTTAAACCTTCAGGGTTAGCCTATGCACAACAACATATTTAGAATTGAGCCCAAGTACTGCTGTCCGATTCAGTATTACTCTCCAAAATTTCAATCACGCATATTATTTAACGCAAGATATCAATTATCTTGTGATGAAAGAGAGAACAAGACAACATGCGTGCTACGCTTTCGAGTGACTATTGCAATATCTGATAAATCCCTAAGGACTTGTAAAGAAATCTCGGCCTACAGGTAACCAAATGTACGATAAATATGGAAAACTTCAGAAAAAAATTGTTAAGATGATGGTATGAAGTAATAGAGATCCATTAAGTAATTTTGTACTCTAGCTAAATGAGAATATACTGGAGAAAGGATATAAATAGCAGCATTGCATTAGGATTAGATAGACAGATATAAACCTGATGGCAAACTTTAAAATAATTCATATTTAAGTAAATATAATCTGATATATTCTACCAGAACCAAAAGTTGAGATTGTTATTTGTTAGGAAGATGTTGTTGATAGTTTAGGTCATTGATGTTAGTAATTTAATACTTTTTAAGTAAGTACAATGATTATCATTAACTTGTATTAGAACAGTCTGAAATTAAGGATTTAAAAAACTCGTAAAAGACAAGTACTAGCGCTGCGACAAAAACGCAAATGTGATCCGCTGGGCGGACATTATGGAAGTAAGTGTGCTTGATTCGCAAGCAAATTAATTGTTTTTCAAAGACAATAATTTTGAAAACACCTGTTCAGTGCTTGATATAAATCACACGTGGAGTACGTGTGATTCCACTTCATCTAGACGAAGAGGATGAAAGCGTTCAAGTACACAAGATGCAGGTTATATTAGGATTATGTGCAGTTGCAACGAGCATACCACCAGCCAATACCAATTAGCAATGCTTTACAAACAGATATTTGAGTTTGTGTAAAAGTTGACCTATTCCTCGGAGTTACCAACATTTTTATGAGTCTTTGACCTGTTCTGAAGCCAGCAATGAAAATATTGCAGGAGATTAATCAGAATTACATTAAATTATATGTAACTCAAAGTATTTCAATATTTCATTAATTCAATTATTACTAAAAGTTTTCTTGAATCATATTTCATTTTGTTGTTTAATAAAAACAACATATTTAATCGAATTATTGTATTTTTTCATTAATAATATTATATTCTCATATTAAATTTTAACACATAAAATATTCGGCATTATGTGGTTACAATAATAGTATTATTCAAATTATTCTCGCAAAAATAATCTAACTAATCAATACGACTTTTAAAATTATGTAATATTACCGCAATAACTCCGTAAAAGCTTGTTATGTATCATCACTATGATGAAAAATAACGCGACTAAAGTCCATAGCATTATGTTACGAATTTTTTTATTTCATAAATTTACTGCAAAAATCCCGTGAGTGCTAAAGCCGTAATATTCTATATAAAGAAGTTTTGGTATTTTATATTTTCATAAATTACTAGATAACTAATGAAAATGATTTTATATTAATAACACAACTATATTGCGCAAAAAATTAGCTTTCGTTTGATATATAAATTAATTATACGGTCACACTCCTTGATGAGATATTTGGTAAAATCAGTAAATCTTTTCTCCTGTAAAATTTACATTTTTCGATTACCGGGTTATTGCCCGGGGGCGTCGATATGAAACTTACTTTCGTTAAAAATTATAGTGTCATGAAATCATCAGTATTGCGTAGATAATGGCCCTGTCAAAATCAGAGTTGTATTTTATGATGCAAAACGTCGTCTTAACGTATAGGTCATATAGGTCGTATAGGTCGGTAGAAACATATAGGTCCCCAGTTGCCATAGGTACCCGTAGTATTACTTTTTTTTGCCTTCATCAGTTCATTATTGTAGTATTTGTACATAATTACGAAGTATTCGTATTTTGCTAATAACATCTTTAACAGTTTCCATTAGCATGGCTTCTTTGATTGTTTTGTATGCTGCTTCGCGAGCATCTCTATTTTTATACTGCGGGTGTTTCGGATCCCAAAGACATTCATTGATAAATTGTATATTTTTATCGAATGTCCAACGTTGCATTGGTTAGCCATTTTTTGGCGCGTATTTGTCTGCCATCCAACAAAAAACCACACGTCTACTCTGCGCAGGTGCTGTCGCGACATTAGTTTCATGTCTCATTTACATCATGAAATTAGTTGCATGACATTAGTTTTACAAAAAATATGCGCATAGCACGAAACTACTCCAGTGTCACGAAAGTAATGCATGCATTGTAAAACTGAACGTTTACACGTGAAATACTGGTCAAATTAGTTTTATCAAACTAATTTCAAGCCACTAGTTTCGTAATGTAAATCCGGCTTAAGGTAAACAATTATGCAGAATTTTTAACACTTGCAAACGACACAGAAACTTCATCGCTAATCACGTGTATCCTAAATCTATATATATAAAACTCAAACGTGACATAGCCAGCTCTATCAATGCACAGCCCAAACCACTGGACGGATCAAGCTAAAATTTGGCATCCAGGTAGATGTTACGACGTAGGCATCCGCTAAGAAAGGATTTTTAGAAATTCAACCCCTAAGGGGGTGAAATAGGGTGTTGAAGTTTATATGGATTTCGCGGTTGAAACCGCGGGGCACAGCTAGTATATAATATGGATGGTAGTGTGTGTAAAGTTTTATTTATTAAATTAAAGTACTTTATAAACATTAGTATTAAAATATATTAGCATTCTGCACTTCTCTTACACGTAAACTATGCCAAATTTCATAGTCCTCCGTCTACGCAATTTTCGTAAAAATGTTCCTAAAGTTTTTGCTTCACATAAAAGTTCCTAAAGTTTTCGCAAATATAGATAATATTTGCGACAGAAGGTACCAAAGAAACTACAAGTTGTATCTAGTGTAAAACTTGAAGTAATTAATTTGAAGCATTTATGTAGTACTTAAGAGTTATGTATGGAATAACTACTTCACACTTAAAAAGCAGCCTGTGTGTGTGTGTCTTTAGAGAAATGTTTCTCATCTTTGTAAGAAATAATAACAAAATTATTCATCATCCTCTTAGGTTCTCCGGATTTCCGACGGCAAGCCTACAAATAAAGCCGTGTTCATAGACGGCGGTATTCACGCGAGGGAATGGATCAGCCCGGCCACCGTTACGTACTTCATCAATCAGATCGCAGAAAATTTCGTAGGGGAGTCTGACGACATCAGGAACATTGACTGGTAAATTAAGGCGCCTTCTTTAGAGCCTGTACAGAATAAGCGATATACGCAGGAGTCCACAAACTAGGGTTTCTCATTTCTCGAACTTTTTTATTTCCCGGATCACGAGAAGTCTCGACCACTATTTCCCGGGAATTCCCGGGAAATCGAGAAATATGAAAGATTTTCAAAATATTATGTGTGATTTAACAATAAAACTACGCTTTTTATGCAATATGCAACAACCTATATTAATCAACAACGTTTATTTTTAGTTCCTAGACTTTAACTATCGAAATAAACTCTAGCGAGATCTTTTATTCATTATTTCTACAATCAATTAGGATTAAATAAAAAAAAATCTTTTTTCTCGTCTCAAGTAAGGCAAAATTTCCCGGAAATTCTCGATTCGAGAAGTCTCGAATAGAAACCCTACCACAAACTAATCCGCTCTTAAAATATCTTTATATAAAAATTCTGTGACGGACAGACATAGACATTATTCAGGAGTGAAATATTCTTTATTCTACTAATATTATAAATGTGAAAGTTTGTATCTTTGTTTGT
>LUGF01033749.1:9744-22730 GCA_001625245.1 Calycopis cecrops | reverse complement strand
ATTAAATATCGCGGAGAATTCTTTGAAAAACAATAAATGGTAATAATCTATAATATTGTCTATACTTATTTCAAACGACAAAACTTAAAAGGCAGCCCTCGTATATAATTGGATAAGATAGTTTCCTGCAAAAATGTTCCTATGGGATGCCATGGGATGATTTTTTATTTTCCACGGTATCGAAATTTACGCGGGTGAAATCGCGTGGCGCTGCTAGTTTTATTATATTGGAGCAAATTTTCTTTTTGCCGCCTTTTTATCGTGTGGAAACCCCCTCGAAACCATCACATATGCAGGGCCACATAGAGATGGTTGTGTGAAGTGGACGGATAGTAGTAAATTCTAAACGTTATTTGAACCGTTATGCGTACCGTTCTGATCGTTGGCTTGATCAAGAAAACGCGTGCTTGGCTCTCTTTACTTGATTATTTATGAAGCTTATAAGTTAAGGTTAACGGTTAATGTCTTAAGGGTATTTTAATTTATCTTCATTAGTTAAAATACTCTTAAGACATTAAGTTCAATTAACATGTTTAAAAAATGTTCTAGCTGTGCCCCGCGGTTTCTCCCGCGTCATGTGATTTGTTAATCACAGGACTTCTTAGTGGAACTTCGCCCCCTTAGTGGATGAAATTCTAAAAACCCTTTCTTGGTGCTCACTTATATCATAAAAGGGGTTCCTTTTATGACATAAGTGATACCATACTGAAAACTTTTAATTGGCCTTCACGAATTTATAATTGTAAGAACTGTCCACACTAGCTGGAAGTTTTCCGAATAAATATAAATAAATAAATTCAATCCATTTACCATACCAAATTTTAAGTTATTAGGTAGTATAGGGTTGCCATCTCAAAAATCTGTCAACTAGGACAAGGCACATAAGAACCCCGGATTTCGGAGCTTCCAACCCGGACGTTACAAAATAGTAGTTTTCATAAGATACTCAGAAGAATAAAATATAGTTTTTATGGTCATAAATCATGTATTATTTATTTTAATGCTATTTTAAACTAAATAACGAACTTAAAAAAAAAAGTAACCATAAACATTTCTTCCAAAACTTGAAATTTTTAGTCTTAGTTTTTTGTATCAAATCAATCATTCAAAAATCAAATCAATTAAATCAAAATCCGGACTACAAATAAAACCCCGCCCGGACGCTCCCCGGACGCCCTCTAAACTAGGACAAATCCGGGGAAACCCGGACGGATGGCAACCCTAGGTAGGTACCGTAGATTCGGCTGTGCGTTTATGTATAAGTCAGTGAGGTTTGCCTTTTATATAGATTTTTTTATGGTATAGGGGTCAAACGAGCAGTCGGAGCCATTTGCATGACCACTAACGCGCATAGACATCCGCCTCCACATAGAGGCTATACAGATGCGCTGCCCTCCTTTCTGAATTTCGGAAAGGAATGAAACAGCTTTAGTTTGAATCTATAGTTATCCATTTGCTATGAAACGAAAGCGAATTTTGAGACTTCTATCTTTGCGTGGCCTAGGATTAGGAGTCTGTTGTGTTTGTCCAGGTACTTCTTGCCAGTTGTCAACCCCGATGGATATGAATATACGCACATGGTTGATCGTCTTTGGCGCAAGAATCGAAGACCATCCGGCGTGCGCCAATGCATCGGCACCGATCTCAACAGGAATTTCGGGTATGCCAAATTGATTAACAACAACAACAACACACCTTCATACCAGTTTTCTAATGGGGCAGGCAGAGAGAACAATGCCATTTATTACGATCCCTGCAGACTTGTCTTGCTTTTTTTTTTTACTGTAAACGGGACTTAATCGCGTTATAAAATCGAAGTGTTTACCTCGACTCCGGCCTACGGCCGAAACGTCGACTATCGAGGTAAATACTTCGATTTTATAACGCGGTTAAGTCCCGTTTACAGCATACAAATATTAATACAAATCATGAAAGCTTAAAACAATTTGTCTTGCTTTCTAAAGAATCATATACTTGATTACCATGTTTAAAAATGTTTCTCGTTTTGGTTAAACGGGTATCCCTATGGACTAGCTTACGAGGGGCATATTCTAGTGCACAAGTGTGTCCCATCACCATTATGACTTCGTACAGTGTCCTCCAGAGACACAAAGTCCTCCCCAATAAATCAATACTAAATAATGGTGCTCTGTGTTATTGCACAATACTCCCTCATTCTCCTATTTAAATTGGACGGTCTGACACGAACGGAAAGGAATCAAGCGCAAGACCTACATTCTAAAATGCTCGCCAAGGAACACAGCAGAACTGCTGACTCCGGATTGTTATAACTTATCAGACATAATTTCTGATTAAATTAGTTAGTATTATACCTAAGCGAAATTACCTAGCGAATGTGCGTTGTTTTGTTGGGAAGATGTTGATGATGGGCTTGATTCCGCATTGTGCCATTTATGGATCTATTTAAACGGGCCTATAAATAGTTTTAGAGCATTGTAACGACAAAGAATGTTGATAACGATAAAAGAACATTTATGATAATTTTTTTTGCAGACATCACTGGGGAGGTAAAGGATCATCAGGAAATGCCTGCAGTGAAATATATCGCGGTACTAAAGCATTTTCAGAACCAGAATCAAGGGCTCTTTCGGTAATGCGTCAATAACATACAATATTAACCACTAGATTATTGTTCAGTGTAGAAAATTAGACACGGTTTTACATATTCCAATTAAAATAGCGATTAGCTAAATAGAAACATTTGTGCCTAATAAATTATGAATATCGGTTTCAAAGGAGCAGTAGATGTTGAATTATTTAAAATATAAGGGTAGCTTTTAAAAACTGGCCTAACTCTCTTAATAATCTCTCTCAAAGGCCAGCAATGCTCTGGAGTTGAGGATGTCTGTGGGCGTTGGTTATTATCACTTAACATCAATTGGCCCAATTGCTCGTTTGTCCCTTTTGCTATAAAATATAATAATAATTATAATAAAACAAGTAATTATGATGATGTGAATTCAAACGCAATTAATTCTATAACTATTTAAGTAGGCACTTGAAAGTGGGAATTTTACAAGTACCTAACTACTTTACAATATATCTAAATTTCAAATAGGTACTCAATAGCAAAGTGATAAATTTTCAAAATGATGAAAGGTACTCATATACAAACTACGCAATAAAATAAACATTATTCTTATCTGCGCTAAGCTTCACTTTATGTACTTTTATGTACTTTTGTCTACTAGCCTCACCACACATTTTCATTTGCGTAAGTTTGAAAATATTGGAATAGTTTAAATGTAACTAAACGACTTATTCTAATATCTGCCAAGTATACACAGAAAATTTTATGACAATCAGTCAACCAGTTACGTAGGAGTATCAACACGAACAAGATTTATATACTGTTCTTAGTATTTACTGCGACTAAAGACTGAAGAGTTTAATTAACAACCCTAATAATCAAATTTTTATCCC
Source organism: Calycopis cecrops (assembly GCA_001625245.1). NCBI lineage: Eukaryota > Metazoa > Arthropoda > Insecta > Lepidoptera > Lycaenidae > Calycopis > Calycopis cecrops. The sequence continues at coordinate 19,286 of LUGF01033749.1, read as the reverse complement.
TATGTTAAAATGATGAAATATTAATAAAATAGTTTAGCAAGAATATAACATTACTACAGAATAAGTCTTGTATATTAACAACTATTCCATCACTAATATGAAATTCTGAATTTTTAGGACTTCATAGAAAGCAGTGCAGCCAATTTTGAAGCATACTTGACTTACCATAGTTATGGGCAATATTTACTGTATCCATGGGGCTATGATAATGCACTACCCCCAGATCACAAAGACTTGGATGTTCTTGGCAAAAATATTGCTCAGGTTTGTACAAATTATTAATACATTTAAATACAAAATACCTTGTAAAATAATATAAGACTCAATTTTTACAAATATCCAACTAAATTGAAAAGCTCTAAAAAGTTGTCCTTGAATTAGATTTAGTGCTACTTTCTTTTATATATTCTTGTATACTTAAAAGAAGACTATTTATAGGAACAACAGAAGTTTAGCTTTCTCCTTTATATATATTAATGGATCAAAATTTCTCACAGGTCCACATTGAGACTTAACAAATATTAACACAACCACAGTAGTGCACTCACACTTCGCTAGCTTAACATAACCTAACCAGCCATTGTTACAAACTATGTCACTTTTAATTCATAATAGAAATTAAATTGTTATTGATGTTATTCCAGGAAATAGAACGAGTCGGTGGCGATAAATATACTGTAGGCTCTTCCAGTGGAGTGTTGTACCCAGCATCCGGAGGCTCTGACGATTGGGCCAAGGCCCAAGGGATTAAGTATTCCTACACTGTGGAGCTCAGTGACACTGGTCGTTATGGCTTCATTCTACCAACATCATTCATTGAGCCAGTGGCTAAAGAGTCATTTGCAGGTCTAAGAGTTCTGGCTAAACGACTAAACACTCCCAATTAGGATATATAAGTCTTGCTAAATTTCATCATATAATGTTTAATGTTGTCAGGTTGTGAATTCATATATAGATTTAACATTTAGGTAATTATTTATTTAAATAAATGAATGTACTATTTATTATGACAATTAAAATAAATATATTTTTTGAAACAAGTGTTTAGCTTACCTCTCCAAAAAACTTACCTTTAATTCAGGACTTTTAATGGTTATGATGTTTACGTTTTCTGTGGATGTAGTGATTCTTATGTCCGGAATATTATTTGTACTCTTAGAAGTACAAATTCCATTAATATGTGCTGGTCCAGCTTTAAGCAAATTCTCAGTCTGAAGTGCAATATTTTCAGCTCTTTTTAAAATTAAGTCTATGTCATCGGTATCTTCTACAATGTCAGAGTAATTATCCTTGGTATCAGACAACTTCTTTATTTCGCTAAATATCATGTTCATTTCGTCATCAGTATCTTTGTACATTTCACAAGTCTTTTCGTTTAATAAAAATTCTTTGGTGCTATTATCATTGGAATAAACATCGCACTTCGAGGAAGATTGATCCATTGTGTTTGGCATTTCTCGAATTTTAATGTTCTACTCATTTAACAATCCAAGGCACACAAAAAAAACATTTAAAATTCAAATCAAATGAAAATTTTATTTCTTACCAATTTTTGACAGTCAACATCTGTAACGATGTTAGTCGTTGCTAAGCAACCGTTTTGTAAACTAGATTTACTGGCAAAGACTCTAAGTAAGAAATGAATGAACTATATATAACTGAATTTTATTAATTCAACTCAAAAAACCTAAAATAACTCTACCACGAGAATTCAATAAAAATAAAAAAAGTTATGTCCACTCTATAATTATACTTCCCTATACCAATCTTAGAAACTGATCCGATTCAAAAGCAGTGTTGGTATGTAACGATGTAAATAATATAAATGTATTAATAGTTTAATAAAGTTAATTCTCTATGACGTTTTACTTGCGCTATCCAAAAATTTGAAATTTTAAAACGATAAGTTTTCCTGTCTTTTTTGGGCTATATAAACAGCAACCAAAATTATATTAAAATTATTATTGTTTAGAGAACAATAGCGCAAGGAACCCGTTACTGTGTAAGTCGAGCAATGAGTCGTATTTATCTTGTTACTACAGCAGAGTAGTGTAATGTAATAATCTTTTATTTTCCCTGAAGTGTAGGAAATATTGTTATGTTTTTAAAACTATAACAACGCATCTTCACGCCAGTCGCCTAATGGGCTAAGCATAGAGAACAGCGTACATAATATTATTATCTTGATTCATTACTCCTTTCGGGCGAACACTCAATGGCAGCGGGTGCAAACCAATGCTAGGTTTGATCCCGGGACGGTTTTCTATGTAGTGAAAGGAGGAGGAGTATTTGGTAAGAGGTAGTGCCACACTGCATGCTTGCATGCTGTCAAATTGGGCCGGCACGACCGGGGAGGTACCTCTCGCTTACACGAGACTGGCAGAAAGTGACAGCTGTGCTGTCGCGTTTCGTGCAGCGTGTAAGTAGCTGGTGGCCCATGGAGGTGGGAGGAGAAAGGAGGGCAGCGCATCTGTATAACCTCTATGCGGATGTTTGTGGGCGTCGGTAGTCATGAAAATGGCTCCGGCTGCTCGTTTGCCCCCCTGCCCTTATATCATAAAATAAAAGTGAGTACCCCAAAACAATAAATCGAATGAAGCAAAAAAAGTATGTCCTATAGACCACACAACTGAACTAAAACTTAATTCTTGATTTTCATTTACGTTAGAGTTATTTTTTAGAGTTTAGAGTTATTTTTTAAATACAAAAAAGTTTCACATAATTCGAATTTGAATTTGAATGACAACTTCCATTGTCCTCGCTCAATGTGTGATTTTTTGTGACACTCTCGCCAGCTTACTTCCCAATCCCCATGTCAAGCACGTGTATAGAAAATGTACTTCAAAAACTCGTATTACATCACCAACCAAGTCCCAATAGGTAATTCAAGCCAAAAGTTTCAGTATTATAAGAAATAAGGTTTTAAGGGTTTTAACACTTAGCACACGTATTTAAATTATTATTTAAAATGAGCTATCCGAAGGCGATGTGCTACGTGCGTTTAAGCTAATAATATGTGAAATGAGATTAGACAACAACGCAACGTTGTAACCTAATCACACCATCGTGATTGTGAAACTCACTGCACGTATCAGCGCAGTTACTGCGCCTTTTCGTCAGACAACACAATAATTTACTTGTTAAATTATAAGTAACATAATGAGTAAATTGTACGCATGGAATAAGCAATTGTTTGTACGAGCGCAATGATGAACGCGTCTACGGCAAAAAGTACAATAATAAAATACAGGGTCTTAAGGCACTAACATGCATTCCTGAAAGAAATGTCGCCTACACATTTAATGTATGTTGGTACTTACATAGGACCTCGCACTTTTAATTAATAAAGTCGTCTATGCTTAGAGTATTTTATACTTGAAAGTCGACAAAAATTAAAAATAAATTCCAAGAATGTAACGAAGGACGTCGGATACTGTTAAAATTCAGTGGTAAAGATAACACAATAAAATTGTTTTAAATAATTATGACACATTTTTTCGTTTTTTTTTCGTGTGCGGCAAATATTGCATTTCTAGTGTTTGAAAGTAGTAAAGAAGAAGTGGGCAAAGAGTTGTCATTGCATCAAAACAAACGTCAGTTTTCAATACAAATTATTTAATTTTGTGCTTTAATTTTGGTCTATGATTTTAAGAAACAAATATTTCTGGAATATATTTGATTATTGAAAACATACACAATGTCGGTGCCTCCTCAAGCATTTGTAAATAAAAATAAAAAACATTTTCTTGGTATTCCTGCACCATTAGGTTATGTGGCTGGTGTTGGTCGTGGGTAAGTAATTCATAAGTTTTAAATATACTAAATAGGTACTTATAATATATTGCTATTAACGAGCTTTATTATTACAGTGCAACAGGATTTACCACACGTTCTGATATTGGACCAGCGAGAGATGCTAATGACGTATCGTAAGTATAACTTTAAAAAATCTTATTTGTTAATTTTTGAGTGTATTAACAATAATACCTTATCAACAATATAATTACAGAGACGATCGACATGCACCGCCAGCGGCTAAACGTAAAAAAACTGAGGAAGAGGACGATGATGAAGATTTAAATGATTCTAATTATGATGAGTTTTCGGGATATAGTGGTTCATTATTTTCTAAGGTAATTTAAGTGTTTTTAAAACCAGATTGTGAAATACTGAATTACCATTATAAGTTTCAAAAAAGTACTGATTATTTGTTATATCAATTTGAATTTATTCAACATTATGTCATAATAATTTTGTTTGGGCTTTACAAGCAATAATAGAATTTAATTAGTATGAAAGTAACCATTAACTTCTTATATTTGATGATAAATGACCTTGGTACTATTAGAGAGCATTCAAGTATTACTTAACACAATTTAATAAATTTAATTTTTATAATTTAATGAAATAATAAATTTTTGAACTTGCCCACCATGAAACGAACCATAATATTGTTGTTTAACCCCCCTCTGCAAAATGTCACATTACACACGATTCAGAATATTTCTACTTAAATTGGGCAAAACATAAAATCTTTGTCCTAATTTTGCCGACTTGAGATATTTTTTTTTAAAAGCAATGTTAGCATAATATGTTATTCTATTACATATCATAACATTTTACATGAGCCTCCCACCCCCCAAATTTTGTTACGTAATACTTGAATGCTGCCTTACTGGTTACTAGTTTACTTACCTCTAGTTCAAAAACTTTGAAATTTAAGGATCCATACGACAAAGATGATGCTGAAGCTGATGCTATATATGAGTCAATTGACAAGAGAATGGATGAGAAAAGAAAAGAATATAGAGAAAAAAGGCTAAAAGAAGACTTGGAGAGATATCGTCAAGAGAGGTTGGCTTGCATATTTTTTTCTATGTTTTTGTGTTTCAAGTATTTGTTACACAACACATTGTTGTACAAATTTTATTAATTAAATTACTCAACTTAGATATTTTTATGCATATATTATGTGTTTAGTAGGTTATTTTTGTTTTAATAATAACCAACACCATTACACAAAATTCTTCAACATAAGGTATAGGCAGGAAGTCTAGAAGAAGTTTACTCAAAATCTACCAATCTGTTGCGACCCAGCTAAACTCGAATGTGTTAAAAAGTATTTGGTGCTACAATGTCTCACCCCTACCTGCTGCAGTTCGATAAAATGTGCAATAAAGTCTTGTGTTGATTAATATTATTTCAGACCAAAGATACAACAACAGTTTTCTGATTTGAAAAGAGAATTAAAAATGGTATCAGAAGATGAATGGGCAGCGATACCAGAAGTCGGAGATGCTCGAAATAGAAAACAACGTAACCCACGAGCAGAGAAGTTTACACCATTACCTGACAGTGTTCTGTCTAGAAACCTGGGTGGAGAATCATCCTCTACGATTGATCCTAGCTCTGGTTTAGCTTCCATGATGCCTGGAGTTATGACACCAGGAATGCTCACTCCGTCAGGTTAGTAGATGTACTCTTCACATTATATGTAAACTTTTTTGTTTTCTAAATTTCAAAATTGAAGAAAACATTAAAAGGAGCATCTGAGACCTTTACCATATGATTTTATATTATTATATTGATTAGGATATGGAACATACTGATACATATTACACCTATATACAAGGTTGATACAAGCGAGAGGCATTAAATTAAACCGCATATTTAGTGTATAATTTCCAGGCCACACCACGAAAATCAGATCAATCAGAGCAATAGATTAGCCATAGGAATTTTTTAATGTTTTTTCTCACTTCACTTCACACGCTGTATCGCAGCTGATCGCCGGCTATGGCCGGCCGGGGTGATTCACCCCGTGCTCGCTGTAGCTGGCCGGTACAAAGAGTGTTAACAATTTTTCGCTATTTACCTTGTTTGAAAAAAGTATTTTCGTATACTTTTCGTAACTTTTTTTTAATAGTTTCGGATTAACTGTTGGCAATTATAGTATATGTGGTTTCATTTAATGCCTCTCGCTCTTATCAACCCTGTATATGACCTGATAAACAGCTTTTACTGTATATAATCTTGGTAAAAAAATTATACCATAATTTTAACAGTATTGCTAAATAAACATAACATTTCAATTACAGGTGATTTGGATCTGAGGAAGATTGGTCAAGCAAGAAACACACTCATGACTGTAAAACTATCCCAAGTATCTGACTCAGTAACGGGTCAAACTGTAGTTGATCCCAAAGGCTACTTGACGGACCTACAGTCAATGATACCAACATACGGAGGTGATATAAATGACATAAAGAAAGCTCGGTTGTTGTTGAAATCAGTGAGGGAAACAAATCCTAATCATCCACCAGCTTGGATAGCTAGTGCTAGATTAGAAGAAGTTACAGGTACATTTGTCTTGTTTCTAATTTATTATATTGATAAGTATTTATTATAGCTATAACAGAATAGAATTACTTGCGAATGGTTTATTATCAAGCTCGATTATGATTTTTTTTTTTTTTTGCGGGGAAATGCTTTACGCACTACCACCGGTCTTAGGTGAGATCTGATGGATGTGTGGGACTCGCGGCTAAGCCGAATACCCATTAAAACCTCGCAGGTGCCGGCACCCGCCTATATTGAGGTACCCCGGATCTGTCAGCAACAGGGCACAAGCTCGATTATGATACAATTCGAGGCCATTTTCATTTCTAAAACCATAATGCAAAATACGAGTAGAAGCAAAATGTCGAATCACCATAATGCAAAATGCGAGTAGAAGCAAAATGTCGAATCAAACGAATTATTCGTTTGATTCGATATTTTGCTTCTACTTGTAAACTCTACATCGTCATTTCGTCATACTTCGTCTACTTAGTCAAGACATTCAAAAATAGTCGTTGCTATGAGATAAACTCTTGCTTCAACCAATTGTGAATATTAATGTTTCATATTATGTTCGTAGGTAAAATTCAATCTGCACGTAACTTGATCATGAAGGGCTGTGAAGTGAACCCGAGCAGTGAGGAGCTGTGGCTTGAGGCGGCTCGCTTGCAACCGCCAGACACTGCCAGGGCGGTGATAGCACATGCGGCGAGGAACCTCCCCCACAGTGTTAGAATATGGGCAAAGGCTGCTGATCTGGAGCAAGAGACTAAGGTTTTTTTTTTTTTTATAGCATAGGAGGCAAACGAGCAGTTGTGAAGCACCTGCATGCACCTGATGTGAAGTGAACACCAACGCCCACAGACATCCGTAACACCAGAGGTCTAACAGATGCGGTGCCGACCTTTGAGGAAAGAATAAGTTCTTTTCTTGAAGATCACTAGTGCGTGCGTGGGATAAAATTGCGCTTATAGCGCACAGTAGTAGACTTCGGGGGATCTAGGTGGTGACGGTTTCTGGTTTCTTACTGCTATTTAAAAGGTTATGGTACTTCCAAAATTAAGCATGTATCTTTAAATGTCATGTACCTTTGTGGAGAAGAATAAATAAATTCATTCATTCATTTATGACTGCTTGATAAAGAGAGTACAAACCTGTTACTCCAACTCCTAAAGATGACAACACAACTTGATGATTGCCGTATGACGTACTTCCTTCTTGTAAGAACTAGTGTCATGCTGTATTGGATCGTAATGTGGCCAGCACAACTCGTGAGTACCTCTCGCTCCTTTGACATTGACGAGAACATGTTTGAATGAGTTTTTTTTTTCTCTCTCTATTATACTAAATACTAATGCAATCTGTTTCATATGAACATTTAGCATAAGGTTATGGAGTTATGTATTCTGTCTTGTAGGGCAGTCAGTCCAGCGACCTGAGCCCTGTATGTTTACCAATTCCTACAATTCTCTGGGGGACTTTCTTTTTAGCCTTTTGAACGATGAATTCATTAGGTGTGTAACCAGTATGTTTGGATGATTTAGTAGTCTACTCCTGTAGGATTTCATTGAGTGATTTTTGCTTTGGAATGAGTAATTAGCAAAAATTTCTGACTGCTGGTTTGCTCCTTATATAAAAAAAACACTAATGTAAAAACGAAAATATTGTTTCAGGCTAAACGTCGTGTATACCGCAAAGCCCTAGAACATATACCAAATTCAGTCCGACTCTGGAAAGCGGCGGTTGAGTTGGAAAACCCCGAAGATGCTAGAATATTATTGTCCAGAGCCGTGGAGTGTTGTCCCACCAGTGTCGAGCTGTGGCTGGCTCTGGCTCGACTGGAGACTTACGAGAACGCACGGAAAGTTCTCAATAAGGCTCGAGAAAACATCCCAACAGACAGACAGATTTGGGTCACAGCTGCCAAACTGGAAGAAGCTCATGGTATGTATACCGAAAACTTTGTAGTATCCCCATCTCATAAGTCCTCACTGCGATGACAAATACCTTCCTAGAAAGATGCGAATGTAGAGATCCTACATGGTCCATGGATTTGGAATTGGCGTAACTATATTCTTCAAAGCCCGTGGCGTCATCTGATGAGGCCCCGCCGTCTCCTAATATACAGAACTTGCCATCCTAGGTGAATAAAATGTCACGGGCTCCGACCAGTGAGGGGCCTCCGTTCAGAAAAGTGCCCGCGGGTGCAACATTCACTGGTTAAGATTCCTCTTTTCCAATGGCTGGCCTAAACTTTTTACGGTCCAAGGCCAAAGATGTCGCTATATATGTGACAGATGGATAAAACGAAAAAAGAAAATACATGGTATGGTTGAAGCGTCCTACTAAAGCTGATCTTACTATTTTGCAGGTAATACTCATATGGTGGAAAAGATTATTGATCGCGCGATAACCTCTCTCAGCGCCAACGGAGTGGAAATTAATAGAGAACATTGGTTCAAAGAAGCTATGGAAGCTGAGAAGTCCGGAGCAGTTCATACTTGTCAGGTTGGTAACATTTTCAAACAGAAAAGAAAGAAAGAGAAGACCATATTCTCACTTGTTCATGATTTGGCAAAGGACAGTTTTCCTCTTCCTAAGGACATTCGGCGTACTCGATGTACAGTTGTTAGGAATTTTTCGTAAAATATAGGTAACAGCAGCTAACTTTAAATTTTGAATAAACTTGTTTTACTGTACAAAATACACAAAAGAAGTCCTTAGTAGCCGTACCATACATATACTCATACATTATCAACGAAGCGTCTTTGACGTCTACCAACTGTCATTTTCATACAAAATTACTAAAAAACTGGCGCTTAGTACCTACGTCACGAAAAACGTCGGTTTTTAGTGTCGTTATGCGCTTATCATAAAAATCACACTACTGTTGCATATTCATATAATACATTAGGAGGAGAACACTGGCGACGCTCCGGAGTTGACAGATGATGCTTAAGACTCCGAGCAGCACAGATAACGCGGGCCCTTCGCACTCTTAACCTTACTGCAGACCAAACTGACACATTGCATGCCTTAAGCGCGAGCGTAGGTATGCTCTACTCTCGCCTAAAAATCAAAAACTGGGTTTGGTCAGAGTTTTATTTTAAATAAATAATAATATAGTGCTTAAAGTAGGTTGGCCTTCATACCACAATAAAAGAAAACATCAATGGTCATTTTTCTAAACAATAAACAGCAAT
>LUGF01033746.1:345514-369019 GCA_001625245.1 Calycopis cecrops | reverse complement strand
TAAATATATTCGTATACTCACGGCAAGTCTCCGAGTCCCGCCAGTTGAGCATGTGCTGCACGCCGTGACGCAGACACTCGCCGGCGTACACCGACATCGTGCGGCACGCGCACTCCTCGGGACCTGGTGACGTCATCTACATATAGCAACAGGTAGTGCCACGGTTGCATTTCACATGAATTGAACCGGAACGCCAAAACATTTAGTTCGGTTTAAGAGATCCCAGTAAGCCAGTTGAGGAGGTTCAGTGACTTAAAGGACTGTACAGAATCTATCATCATCAGCCTATTGCAGTCCACTGTTGGACATTCTATGTACTCTACGATGTATACACATCAGGGTTTGTCACAAAAAGATATTGTTCCATGCATAATCTTCCAGTATATATATTTACCATGTACATCCGTATTGATATACGGATGCATATGAACGAGTCACCAAAAGGGCGGCTGATAAACGGTTACAAAACCAAAAATTACTAAACGTCCCTTATTTTTTTAAAGTTACTTACTGAGGCTTCCGTGGCAGGCGCAGTAGTCCCACTCGCAAGTCTCCAACAGTTGTGTTACATCCATCACCTTTAAAGAAATTCACGTCATTAATGATCGTCACTATACAAACAAAGTGTGTGATAGGATAGATATAAAATAACTAATATCAAACTGTCATGTACTGACTTTGTCGTGTGTTTTCTTAACAATATTCTCATTCTTAATGCTTAATGACTTTTTATTACATTGTGGGGTCAAGTCAAATGATCAGTCAGAGCCGATGCCTCTACCTCCTCCCCATCTCTCTTCTATAAACATCTGCATTTGCATTTTGCAGATGTCTCTTCCTTCTACACCCCATCACTGTAATAGCTCACCCGACTCTCAAATGCGATAGTATAGCTAGCATTTTACGCTACTTAAATAAGCGAAAGTCTGAGCAGCTGAAAGTACTGTAAGTTGAAGTTTAGTATTTATATTAATTGGAGAGTGCAGGGGAGTGAAATCATCCCTGTAATAAAAAATATAACTTCTGTATGTAAACGAAGCGAATACGGGCAAAACCGCGGGGTGCAGATAGTAAAGTATATTTCAAATATTCCCATATTTCCACAGGATTATAACTTAAGTGGATGAAACCGCAGAGATGTTTAAACATATTGCTGATTGAGCAAATAATTTAATTGATTGTAGATAACAGTAGTGACGTGTGACAGAAGTGAAAGGAAATGTCACGTACGCGTTGTGTTACGCACAGTGAAGGACGTGCTCTTGTAGTGATCGAGTATTATACGAGCAGCAGTACAGGGGGCGTAGCTCAGATGGTAGAGCGCTCGCTTAGCATGCGAGAGGTACCGGGATCGATACCCGGCGCCTCCAACCGAGCTTTTGTTGAGAGCTTTTTATTTTAATAATATAAGTTGTTTAATAATTAATTTAGTGTGTACTCTACATACGCTTGTTGAGATATCGAGGGCGTAGCTCAGATGGTAGAGCGCTCGCTTAGCATGCGAGAGGTACCGGGATCGATACCCGGCGCCTCCAACCGAGCTTTTGTTGAGAGCTTTTTATTTTTATTCTATAGGCTGTTCAAAGATTAATTTGTATGTGCACTCTACATACATATCGGGGTATACCGGGATCAATACCCGGTGCCTCCAACCGAGCTTTTGTTGAGAGCTTCTTATTTTTATTCTACAGGCTGTTCCAAGATTAATTTATATGTGCCCTCTACATACATGTCGGGGTATACCGGGATCAATACCTGGCGCCTGCAATCGAGCTTTTATTGAGAGCTTTTTATTTTACTCTTTAGTAATTATTTTATTGAATAATATGTAATTTAGACAGACACTTGTTGAGATAGGGAGGCGTATCTCAAATGGTAGAGCACTGTCTTAGCCTTACATGTACTCAACGTGCCTCCCGTGTAGCTTTCTATGACTTTATATAACCGGCTCAAAACTACAGACTGATAAATTAAATAGTTTCCTTATCCATGTGATAAGAAGCATATCATTCTTACCTATCATCAATATCGTCATCATCATAATCAGCAACTTTATTATTTTAATCATACTAGCTGCGCTTCGCGGTTTCACCCGCGTAAATTTCGATATCGTGGAAAACATCCCATGGCAACCCATAGCAACATTTTTCTTGATAAAAACTATCCTATATGTTAATCCAAGTTACCCTCTATGTGTGTGCCATATTTCATGAAAATCGGTTAGGCAGTTTTTACGTGGAGGAGTAACAAACAAACAAATAAACTTTAAAATTCATAATATTAATAAGATAGGCTATATGGATTCAATTATACATATCCAATATCAACATTTTTCGAATATTTTGATTACGAGAGCCTAGAATCACGTTAAATAATGGTCATATAATTAATTAACAATGCTTATTTTAGTACTCGCGGGGTTTTTGAGGGTATTTGGTTCATCCAGATGTCCCACAGTCCCACATACTGACCGAACCTCACCCTAGGTCCGGTGACAGTGCGTAAATGCACTTCCCCTTTCCCCGAATACAAAAAAAAGTGCTTACCTTGGTACACTTCCTGAATTTGTCCTTATTAAAGACGGTGGTGCAAAAATGCCGGGCCTTCTTCAGAATCTCCTGAGGTTTCGACACGCATGCGCTGATCTCCGTAGGACTGCTGTCACATATTTCTGGAATTGTGATATTATATTTTAATTGTAATATTGATGTAAAACTCTTTTTTTTTCATTATTTATTTTTTTGTTTCTATTTCTTGTGTATTAAGTATTAGACTCTCACAAGTAAATCTATTTTATTTTATTTTTTTATTTTTTTTTAAGCTTAATTTGGTGAGGTGATGAATGCGTGACGATAGCGTTACAAAAAGTTTGATCGGAAGAGGCGAACCGAAGTCGAGAGGGAGATATAAGTTAGTGAAGATTGAAAGAGAGTACTCTTTTGTCGACATACCTATTAATTTAAAACTGCACAATTACACCTCAATTTACTTACGATTGATCTTGTTGAGTTCCCAAGAAGAGATCATGACAGACTGCGTGAGCGCCACCGTTCCTTCTTTGGTCGTCATCTCGTTCTCAGGGTTGCCGTCCAGGGTCCCGCAGAGACCCTCCGTCTTGTTCCACAGGAGGACCGAGGCTTCTACCACCACTAGATTCTAAAAAAATAGTTTTTCTGATAAAAGGAGGAATTCTATAAAAAACATTACCTACTTTTTTGGCTGTAAACGAGAGGTGGGAGTCATTTTCATAACTACAGACGCCCCCGGCTGTCAGTCAAGTAAAATCAAATAGCTGTCTCACTCTTTATACATTTTCCACATAAGTTAAGTTTCACTAACTTTTTAAATTTCTTAAATAGTCTTTTTTTCTTAAACGAGGTAAATAAAACCGAGAGACATTAAATGAAACCACATATTGAGACTATACAACAAAAATCAGATCAATCAGAGCAATAGTTTAGTTTTTTTAAGTTTTTTCTCACTTCGTACACGCTACATCGTCAACTGTCCGTGAAACCGGCTGACTAGACCCGTGCAAGGTTTACTCGCTGTCGTCGTCAGTCCAAAGGATGTTTACATTTTTTCTTAATTATTATGCTATTTAACTTTTCTGAAAAAATATTTTCGTATACTTCTCGTAAACTCTTTTTTAATAGTTTCGGATTAACAGAAGGCAGTTATATTAAACGTAGTTTTATTTAGTGCTCCTCGCTTTTATCAACGTTGTATTCTTTTCTAACCAGTTTATTTAAAGAAACTTACATTCATGTCCCACTTGACCGTGAGTCCCACGTCCAAGTTGACTATCACCTGGTCTGCGGGCATGGACACCTGGATGTTCGGCAGGTACGCGGGGATCGGGAGAGCGCGCTTGTGGTTTTGGAACACTACCGAACCGTCCTCTGCGAAAATATACGAATAAAATAGCGGGTGAGTGTTTAAATTATTATTGAACACACCAATGAGAACATAAATCCGTGTAATATCGAAAGGTGTAAAAGTAAATCGTCACAGTGACATCAACATTGACAGGTATTATTTTGTTAATCGTTATCATGGTCCATAACAATGAGAATAATAAATTTTAAATACAGCTTAAACTAAGAATAGCCTAAACTATAAGATTCCTATTTAAAGTTACATAAAACGGTTACACATGTGACAGCTGTGCAGATATATATTGGTGTTGGCAGACTCGTGTTACTTCGCAATTCGCATGAACAACAATCAGATCCTACGGATCGACTGCCACGCATGTACTTCTTTCATGACCATCTAAAGGTCCCACGGACACGGATATCGTCTTATCTTCTAGTGGATGATTTTGTGTATAAAGAAACTATGCAGTCATAGGGACTTCCCCATAAAAGTAAAAATTTAAGAACACCAAGCAACACTGCATTTGGTAGCACGCATTCGTAGGGCTACGTAGCTGTGCTACGAGCAAGACTAACGTCCAATTGCATATCCTACGCGGAAATCCTTGTTTACGATTATTATATAAAAATAATATAGGTATGCGCACATTACGATTGTGCTACCAAAAGGTGTGTAAAGCCTCTAAACAATTTTATATTCCAAAAATAAATAATAATTCATAATGTTATGGGTGATCTATGTTACACACGAAGTGTTGCAAGTGACAATTGTTACAGGAAATTTCTGCTATCCTAATATACAACTGTATTTCCATTGTTCCGCTCCAACGGAAATATATTTAATTTTTTTAAACACTATCGTTACTTGCACAGCACCTACGTTACCAACAATGAGGGTACATATAAAGTACGTTACCGGTAACTCCCAGCCTGTAGACCTTGTCCTCTACGTACAGCGTGAGCTCTAACGGGCAGTAGTCGGGGCGCAGGCAGGGCGGCGTGCGCACCGCAACCGTGTACGCATGCGATACGTCGCGCACCAGCGTATACGTGCACGCTGACTCGAAACTGAAAACAAATAACAGCGTCACTATAGAAAAAATTAAAAAAAAAACGACCAAGTGCAAGTCCGACTCGCACACCGAGGGTTCCGTAATCCAAACGTAATGCATGGTTTTCAACTATTGTAACTTTACGCCTGCCGTTTAAGTTGACAAACTTTTTACGTTTTCATACAAAATTTGTGCATAATTGGCTATAACTTTTTATAGTGTTAACTTAGAAGTGTATTTTCAGCTTAATTCATTTCAGCTTAATCCCTTCACGCGTTTTAAAGAAAAAGGTCTTGACAGATGTACAGACAGACGAACAACGAAGCTATCCTATAAGGGTTCCGTTTTTTCTCTTTGAGATACGGAATCCTAAAAACAACAACATAATTTATGCACACAAGAAAAACAAAATACCTATTGTAAGTAGTGTCACACTTTTTATAATATAAAGAGACAAAGCGAGGAGACCAACGGAGCCTTTTCGTGAGTATTGACGATGATAAAAATCCGTACATAAATCCTGATAGATCTTCTTCTTTTCGTGTCATTGGCACTAAATAGTAATCATCTGTAGCACTATTGAGATCGGATGTAGTACATAGCCAGTAAGTCTAAGGTACAGTCTAAACTTTACACTGACTTTATTTTTTGACAGAAATGTGAGTACGTTGTTACGAATATTCATACAATATCGTCACAATTTGCTAGAAATTTCGATTCATTTGAATATAATAATTAGCATCATCTCGTTACCTGTAGATCTTGCCGTCGAAGGTCTTGTAGTGGACGCCGCCCCATGTGAGGCAGCTGCCACCCTGAGGTGTCAGCTCCTGTATGATAACCGTCTCGTGCGGCACCTTGTGGGAGTACGACGGCTGGAGGAACATAGAATTATTTAAAAAAACCTATTTAGTGCTAACTCATTATGGCATAAATATTATGAGTTCTTGTCAGCTTCATGCTACGTAGCACAAACACACACACAGAACGTAGCTACAAGTGTGTGCTACTAAATACAGGTCATGGTTGATAGTTTTGAGTTCAAAAGAGATCCGCATAATTTGCAGATACTTTTCTCGCCCATTAAAGGACACCCTTCAATGGGCAACGGGACACTCGCAAAGGTTAAAATAATTATAACAATGATTATATTTTTATAATTACTCACCCCATGGTGGTGATTTGATGGTGTCACCACAATCACTTCATCTGCAAACAAACAGCATAGTAAATATTCGACCTTAGACCGTCATAGAGGAGACTAACAGTTATACAAACAATAAAGTACACATTGCCTGATTAAGGAGGGGGCGCGAGAAAATTATATTTAGGAGCCCTTGCAATTGCTACTTTTTCTACATACTTAATCCGGCCCTGTATTCACTTAGAGCCTGTTCAGATTACACTCGCGAGACAAAATATGTCAAGTCCAGATGCTGTTGCGCGCTCTACCTCTCGCGAGTAAAACGCGTGGAATGCGCGAGCGGTGGGCGTTATTGTGTCCAGAACGACGCGCGAGTCCATGGCGAATGTACGTATTTGGTTCGAAATGGAGCGAGATGAATTCGATACCGAGAACCTGATATTGACGCGCGTAAAACGCATATGAAGACAATAAAAAAATTAAACGCGCGAATGACTCGTATCTAAATCACTTCATCTGAACAGGGCTTTACAAAATTCAGCATACGCGCTATAAATTAGTCACTCACCGAAAACACAATGCGGCGTGGGCTGCGGCTCGAAGACTCCTGTGGAGTAGAGGCAGGTGTAGATGTGAGAGGGGTGGTGGGAGGTGCTGAAGGAGGCGCCGGCGGGGCACGACAGCTTGCAGCTGAACCGCGTGCCGTCGCCCGAGCAGTTGTAGCCGCCGTTGAAGCCGAGCTTGCGGATGTCGCACGCGGACGCCGCTGCAGAGGACACGAAAAGTTGTTGAGACCGATATCGTGAGAAATATATCGTTGAGACTGGAATAGTGACCGTGACTCGTGAGTACATCGATATCGCAGTGACAGCTTGTTGCGTATATGTGAATCTCATATCCTAGGGTCGATGTAGGGTATAACACGGACGCGGTAAGTTGGGACCTGGAAAACATTCCGTTCCCCGCTCTCTACCCCCGCACTACCCCCGATGTGATGATGCGAGGCTAGAGAGCACTCTTCGCAGTCTTGCCAGGTCCCAACATACCGCGACCGTGTAGTAGGTACTTGTAATACGTCAGAGTTGACGGATGGTGTTTACCTCATAACACATTAGGGCCAAATCGCTGTATTGATGATGATACGCCAAAAACTGTCATCTATGGTCGTCCTGTCACACTGATCCGCCTCTACTATGATAGCCAGAGCTAACCATAAACCACACAAATAACAGCTGTAAAATTCACGCGGCTCTTGGCAGGCGCATTGGAATGATCCTTTTTATTTTGTGGTGTATTTAAGGGCATCAGTAATCATTGAAAACTTTGTTGGGTTGAAAAGGAAAACATTTTTATATTTTTGTTCTGTCCGTTACAATTTCTCCTTCCGATGTAATTTATATTTTGGAACATATTTTATCTTATTTTGCCGATGGGCTAGCATAGCTTGAGAGACTGTCCATAGAAAAAAGATATTTCTTAGAAGTATCACCTTTTTGCTGACAGTCTTTCCGCGCCTCAGCCATCACCGAGTCTTAGCATATTGACACTGGAGCCCCCTGTAGTAGACGGGACACTGGTAGGTGTTTACGGAGAGACACTCGCCGCTGTTCTGGCAGTGTTGGTTGCAGATGCGCTGGCAGTCGGCCAGAGAGGTGAGTGTTACCATATTCACACTTGGGGCCCCTGTAGTCGACGGAGCACTGGCAGGTGTTGACGGAGAGACACTCGCTGATGTTCTGGCAGGGCTAGTCGTAGATGGGCTGGTCGTCAGACAGAAAGGTGAATCTTACCATATTGACACTGGGGTCCCTTGTAGTCGACGGGGCATTGGCAGGTGTTGACAGAGAGACACTCGCCGCTGTTCTGGCAGGGCGGGTCGCAGATGGGCTGGCAGTCGGATAGAAAGGTGAGTCTTACCATATTGACACTGGGGCCCCTTGTAGTCGACGGGGCATTGGCAGGTGTTGACAGAGAGACACTCGCCGCTGTTCTGGCAGGGCGGGTCACAGATGGGCTGGCAGTCGGACAGAGAGGTGAGGTCAGCGCGCGTCGGTCGCCACTGCCCGTCCATACACTGCAGGTTGGCCACCGTGGAGCCGTCGTAGAAAGCGTGACCCTCGTTACATTTCACTGTACAAAGTCTGTGGACAACAGAAATAGATAAAAACCTTACCACTATCCATTTTATTTTCTACGCCTGTCTCTCGCTGCTATGAACAATTTGGTGAATGCTGTCGTTTTTGCCACATGTCCGATTATGTGAAAAACTAACTATCACGATTTCGACTCCTCCTCCATCCATTCTAGGAGAGAATTTGTTCCAGAAAAAAGAAAATTACCGCATAATATATCAGAAGGAATTATTATGGCATATGCTGCATGGTGATGATCTTTCTTGTGTCGACCAAATTTTACGGTTGATAATAAATGAAGAACTAGAAGGTAAGAAAGTTCCTTTAAGTCAATCACTAATTAGCATTTGACGCGAATGATTGACGGTTTAGCCACAGTAGTAATATTACAGCGTAGCCTTCAAGCCACCTTATCATGTTTTTGTTTTTTCTATCACACTACCATTTTATCATGTTTTTTCTATTACACTACCATTTGGAATAGACCATTTGCAAACTCGCAATGCATAGTTTATACGTGTTTGAGACTGGAATTCAGACTTTCAGGATACGTAGGAAAGACTTACTCAGAAGAACACTGTCGGCCGGAGTTCATCGGCAGCGGCGGGAAGTCCAGGCAGGCCTTCTTCTCGATCTCGCAGTACTTGCCCGTGAAGTTGGGCGGGCAGTCGCAGGTGTTGCGCTCCACGCACATGCCGTTGTTCTTACATTCGATTTCGCACAGGCCTACACAGACACACATTTAAATTATAACAAAGTAATAATGTCATCCTAGCAGATTTCGGCCGTCTATAGAGACGTGCCATCTGTTGCCAATTATAAGTGCACAAGTGTGCGCACCGACTCAAGGGCTCTCTCTATTCCCTCATTCTCCTATTCCGATGGGACGGCAGTCCCACACGACCGGAGAGAAATCAGACGCGGCCCGCGGGTCCGACGGCTTAACATGCTCTCCGAGGCACGGGGGTGTAACACCGCGAACTTCCTGACTCAGGACTGATATTATAAATAAAAAAATACCAATAACGCTTCTTGGTCCGTCTCGTGGACTGTCTCGTGGTCTAATGGTAAGTGTGTTCAAGCACCGATGTGACGTGTCGATTATATTGCCAATGTAAATTAAATTAATTAGATTAAATTTTGATTATTATTCAATGTAAGTAGTGTTGTTGCTATAATGCATTAGTGTGTCGATTGCATAGGCATTCGGATTCGGAGATATGATGATATCATTGTCACCCTGACATAATTATTATTTATGCATTATTTAATTAAGGACATTTAGGTCACAAATCCGAAGCATCCGTTGATAGCCTGCCTACGCGAGCCTACTCTGATTAGGATGTTTTTAGATATATGGATGTTTCCAAGGTCAGCACATATTCAAGGGTATGCTGTAACAATTTTTGAGATAACACAGGGCTGTCACATAATATAATACCACGTATATTTACATGCCATATATCTATATACATTAAACGTGGATCGCAGTTACTAATATGTTATATAAAAAATATTCCTTACTAGCATCGTATCCAGTGTTGGCGCTATGTTTGAAGTCTTGGTAAGTAGGCCTGTAAAATTAAAAAAAAATCATTTGAATACAATAATAAACTGAGCCAAACTGCTGCTCCAATCATACAGGTTTCCAAAACAAAACCTAAATTTTTCAGCTCTATCTGCCGAGTCTATCAAGATTATAATTTTCGATCCTCTAGCACGAGAGCTTGTTAGGAGATTTATATGTTACTAGCTGCGCCCCGCGGTTTCACCCGCGTAAATTTCGATCGCGTGGTATATAGAAAATCATGCCATGGCATCCTATAGGAATATTTTTTCGGGATGAAAACTATCCTATGTGTTAATCCAACTTTCATTCTATGTGTGTGAAAATTTCATGAAAATCGGCAGTCGGCAGCATACAAACTTTCGCATTTATATTATTAGTAGGATAATAGCCAGTAATGTTGAGTAGGATAATAGCCAGAAAATTGACGGCCAGGCTGGCGCAGTGGTACAGGGCTCGGTTAAGTGGAACATGTTGCGCCAGGGGTCGCGGGTTCGAATCCCGCCTTGGTCATGGATGTTTATATATGTATTATATGTATTTCTATAATAAAAATCTTAAATATATAAAATTTCTTAAATTTATAAAACATATTAAATATATTCCGTTGTCTAGTACCCGTAACACAAGTCCTTACGGCACTTAGCACGGGGCTAGGCTAACGAAGTGTGTAAAATCCACAGATATTTATTGATTATTTATTTATAATGTCTACTTTGTCGAATATTATTAAATCCACAAATTGTGTTAATAAATTTCTTTTCGTTACCAACATTCCATCATCAGTTTTGCCTTTTATATCCATCTATATAAAAGGCAAAACTGACTGACTTATACATTTTATTTATTACTTTATTTTTATTTATTTTTTATTTATACATATCAACATATCAACGCACAGCTTAACTACTGCACCTATAATAGTAAATTTGATGGATGTATTCCTTTCATGTTGTAAGTGAGTACTAAGTATGGAATTTTAGAAATTCAGCCCCGATGAAGAACTAGTGGTAAAGTTTATTAATCATATAATGTGGGTAATACTGAACACAGCTAGTACTATTTAAACTTACTCATATACAAGTGAATGTACTTACGCTGATCCAGAGCCCTGCCAAGTTCTCTTCTCTCCGTACGAAGCCTGTGGAGGCTTCGTGCCCGTGTGTGTTTTCGTACCATGATGAGTTTTGGTACCGTAATGTGTCTTCGTACCAGAGAACGTTTTCGTACCGCCAGCGTGCGATTTCGTGCCAGAATAACTAGTCTTGGTTCCAAATTGTCGTGTTTTAGCGTAGACCGGTACGTACGGCGGTGCTTCCACGTCAGATTGCCTGCACAACGATAAATATTTTAGCAAGCGGTAGTGCCATGCTGCATGCATTAGGCCGGCACGACCGGGGCGGTACCTCTCGCTTAAACGAAATTTTCGTGTTTTAGCGTAAAGTAGCAGCTGTATTTTCGTGCGGTAAGTAGCCGGTGGCCCATGGCAGGGGGAGGAGGAAGGTTGTTTACCCCTTATAATATATTTAAAAAAAGGGGGTGAGTCGTGAGTCTATGCAGATAAATATGTTTTTTTGTAGATAAAGAGAATAGATTTTATATGGTATTTTATTTATGCGGTTACTTCTAATTCAGATCAATGAATTAAATAGTATTTGCAGTTACCAATATGTGCAAATAGCCTAACAATGAATCTACTAAAATAAACATTTTTCGCAAAGATCACATTAGCACGCAGTCAGCGAAGCTTTTCTGATTTCCCGACTACTTAGAAAATAATAATTAACAATGTTGGATTTCTTTTTGACTTTTTGAAGTAAAACTTCTTTACGCGCGCTTGATTTGGGGAGTAAACTGATGAGAGCGTTACAAAAATGTGTTGATAGGGCGAGGCCAACGGAAGTTGTCAAGTCAAGTCTGTTCAAAAACAAACCTTAACTAAGTTTATTAAGAGTGTTATCGGTAAAAAGTGCCGAAATTGAGTATTTTGAAGGCAAATTACTCGTAAATGGAAATAATTTATTGAAGATCAACTTTGGTTCCGCATTGCACAAATATTTCTATAGGATCTGTAAAAGTTATAAATTGAAAATTATAATTATTTACGAAGAAAAAGGTATACTTATTTGGAACTCATGTTTTCGAAATTTTATGAAAACACTGATTTTCGAAATGAAATTATGAATATAAGCAGTGGATTGTGGATACCTAAAAAATACTTACTATTAGGAAATATACTGCTATAGGTTTTTTATAAAATACAAAAGTAAATTGATTTCATTAAATTCGGCAAAAAAAATATTTTTGTAACTTAAATTTGGCAAAATAAAACATCATTTTTCTCATGATAATAAATGTGGAACGACTTCAGAAATTTACTCATTTATTAACACGATATTCGATTAATAAAGTCACCAAAAAAAAAAAATAAACATTATTATGTTAGATTTTATTTAATTAAATTTCAAAGTAACTATTGAATTAGGTACGCCATGTAATAAGTATGACAATAGCTCACAAATATTTTTATTGTTTAAGTCAATAAAAAATATTTGTGCTATGCGGAACCAAAGTCGATCTTCAATAGATTATTTCCATTTACGAGTAATTTGCCTTCAAAATACTCGATTTCGGCACTTTTTACAGATAAAACTCTTAATCTGTGCCTTAATTCAACTGATTTACTGTTCATTATTCTTATATTTTTGAAGTTTACTTCAAAAATTCTTTCTATAAGCGGGCTAGACATGGGTAGTAATCTGGCGAGAGCGTTACGAAAATCACACATCGGGCGAGCGCAATGGAAGTTTTCATTTAAATTCTGAACTTTTTTGTAATGTAGATCAATAATTAAGTTTTACTTCAATTGTGTGGTCTAAAGCACACACCTTTTCTAGAGCTTCTACATGCATCATTTTACACCGATGCTATTTGTGGGAGAGGTACCTTCCTTGTGGATCACATAGAACGAATTCGGCTGCAATGCGGCAATGAACCTTTGAAATATTTTTATTGCAAAATGGCATAATACTAGGCAAGCAATCACAATTAGGTCAACAGACTGCAAAACTGCAAACAGAAAACTCTCAGTACCTAGGTAGTAGGTAAGTAATAGGTAACCTAGTGCCTACTGTAAAGCACATTGAAAATGTACTAATGGCGGGAAAGTTCCGCATAACTTTAGAGGGAAATCATTAACATAGAATAGAACAAATATTTAGTATAGCTTAATAAATAAAAAAAGTATTTCTTTTATTTTTTAAACATTAGCTAAGATTAAAAAAAAATTAAATATTCCACAAATAAAAAACAGTTTCGATTATTAAATCTCTACATAAGTATATTTCAAAATATTTTCTACAGCTTTACGGCAGTTAAATAAAATTCATCATATAATTATTTATTATGCATTATTTTATCATAAATTGTCTATATATCAAGTAAGTTAGCTGATTTGTAATAATAATTACCTAAAACTTTCATTCGCGGTGAAATAAGTTAGTAGGTCTAAGTATATTTTTTTTTTAATTTTGTTATGAACTGTTCTTATGAACTAAGTATAAGTTCTTAGTCAAATCTTCTTATAAACAACCATTGACTTTTTTAATAATAAAAAGGGATTAAAGTAGGTAAAAATAAATAAGGTATTATAATATTATTTTAATAAATTGTTAAATCACAAATCTTTAACACTTACGGATTTTCTACATTTGGTGCACCAAATCCAGCTTCACTTAAATATATTCCGTATAATAAAATAAAAACGTGAAATAACAAATTCATTTTTAAAATCTACTCTTCCCTTTAATCAATAACAAAATAATTATCTAACATGAGACGATAGTCAGCTTGTAAAGCACAAGCTAAACTGGTACTGAAATAAAATTATTTCGAATTATATCAATTTCGAATTTAAAGTTTAAAAAGGAAACTCCGACGACTGTATCCTCTGATAACTAGGTTATCTGCGAAACAATAAATATGGTTCTAGGGATACCTTGTAAATAATTTCAATAAATATTTTTTAATAATATAATAATGATTTTTTAAACTACGGTTTGTTTTTGTAAAAGAGTAATACAATTACCTATTCTTTCTTGTTCTATCTTTAATGTTAGAAAAAAAAAATAAATGGCGCCAACTTGTTCAATTTGTATTTAGAACAAAAAAACTAATATTTTTAGTGTGATTGAAATAGGTAAGTAAGTATATCGGAATACATAATTTTTAAATCCAACTCCAAATGCCTCCAAATAAACTTACGAAACAAAAAGTAATTCAGGTAAGATTGAATAACATTATCTTACATTGATGTGTTTGCTTAGTAACTTATTTACCTCTTATCAGTAGCCAACTTAAATTATACCAACCTATTAATTAATCTGACAACAGCTAGATACTTATTGGTTTTATTGGGTCGTCTTACTACTTTGGTCTTACGGAGGTATCATCCACGACGTTCTTGTTCCTTAGACATTGTTAGAAGTCCCGAAGAACTGTTTTATAACTTCCGTGGTCTCTTTTAGGTCCTTTAGTTGTAGTTATTACCCGACTGCCAAGGAAGGGTATATGTTTTTCGCGCGTATCTTGTATATAATATGTATGTAAAATTCTACTTCATCTCTATAACCGCTTAACGGATTTACATTTTGAGGTGTCATTAGACTCATCTTAGCAGCCCAAGTGTTCTTAGATAAGTGACATTAAAAAAAACTAAACATGGTGGCTATAGGTACTTAGGTACGCCATAGGACTTGGTGAAAATAATTGTTTTTTCGAATCCTGCAATATAGGTATCAAATTAAAGGGCACTACAAAAGTATATCAAAAAGGTATATCATTATTATCACAACCCTTATACTAAAAAATACAATGACAAAAAAAAATTCGAGTGCTTACCTACTTAAAACATAAATTATTATAACGCAAAAGTAACTCTGTCTATCTGTCTAGACAGATGCATAAAAGACTTAGTGTTTTGATGAAATTTGGCAGAGAGATAAACTAGCTATAGAGTTTAGGAGAAGGATATATCTATACTTATAAAATAGGTTACATGTCCTGACTGACTGATTCATCACCACCGAGCTTTTGCTCGGTGGTGATGAATCAGTTTTTACTGTTGAAGTTACAGCCATGAAATTTGGTGAGTAGGGTCGTTTTATTGAGTAGACACCCACTAAGGGCGGAATTTTGGAAATTCTACCCTTAAGAGGACATAGGGGTTGAAAGTTTGTATGGAAGACTGTCATCTTTATAGCTAGAAACATGAAACTTTATGCATTTTTATTTATAGAGTTGGTATTTATTTCGCTGTCCGCTGCATTTGACGCAAAATTACTGAGCACCTGTAGGCCTGTCCTGACTTTCGATTTGACTGGATTATTAGATTGAAGACGGAACTATGAGTACCTAAGACTGAAAGGATTTAAACATATTTGAGAAGTTTAGACATATATAGGTGTTATATTTAACAGACATTGACATAGGTTAGGTATCTTGGCTTAGGTGAAGTGAAGCGCATCATGTCCTCCGCCATTTTTACCTTTAAAATCTTGCAGGATCAGAACATAGCGGCCCGCCTTATAGAAATAAGTTTTGAAGTGGAAGATTGTATTTACAAGAAGAAATCGATATCTGTGGATAGAGCTGTGAAATACAAGGCTGAGGTGGCATTGTTTGAGAACAAATGTATAGGGGATGAGCGCTCCCTACAGGTAAGTATTTGTAGGTACCTATAGTAATAAAATTATTGCAAATAAGAGCAACTAAAGATGATTACTATTCACATTAATTTAAACAAGCTATTATATGTAGATATATAAATCGATTAGCTGTAGGTAGTTAAACGTCCACACGTCTCTCTGAATCAGCAGATGGCGTCGTGGAATGAGACTACTGGTAGGTCCGATTCGGACGGTGGCGTGCTTCTTTGAAGTACTGGGGCCAGGGGGTCAGGATGGGAACCTAACCCCATTGCACGACGTAGTGGGGACATTGCACGACGTAGTTCATAGCCGGATAGTCCCCAAGAAGTATGGTCTTTTTGCCAAGGTCAGCCTTCGCTGGAGGGGTCTTGTTGTCTGTACACCCGGGAGCCTATAATTATAACTACTGAAAGCACCGCAGGGATTTAGTCGGAATCACACAAGTGTGAAGTTCGACATAGGTTTTGGGACCACCCGGGCTTCTTGGTGTCATGTGTAAATGTTTTCCCCTGCGTTTACAAAAAATAGAGGTAAGTAGACACTCTACTACATAGGTATGTAACTCAGATGCGCAATGATAGCCGTTCTCACTGCAATGCAGGTGCGATCAGCTAGTCAAACATTCGTTTTATTACAAAATTCGTAGCAGTAGCCAAAACTGCAATGTCGGATTAAGGACGGAACTGGTAACTCTTCACTTTCCTGACCTATGATATTACCTACACCTAGTTTTCGTGTATACATTTTTGCGATATCGTCGTTTCGAATTGAGAGGTACCTCTCCCTAACACGATACCGCCACAAAGTGGCATACTAGCGTTTCCATGATTTTCTGGTGGTTCATTGGATGAAAAGGTGGATGGAGGGAAACAAATCAGCATAATCTCTATCTACACCCACCCACATCGGGAATTCTCTCCAGTCGCCAAGCAGTGTCCGACTCACACGGATGAAAAAGTAATAGGAGCAAAAGTCCACCAACACGTATTTAGGGATCATTCAAGTATTACGTAAGCAGTTTTTTTGTAAAATTTAACCCCCACCCCCCTTGTCAGCAAAAATCTGTGTAAATATTACTTGAATTTACAAAGAAATAAGCAAAGTAACTACTCCCCACCCCCCTTCAGTGTTTTTTAAAACTTGAACGACCGATTTATTGGAACATCTCCAGGAAAAAATACAAATATAAGGATCTTGTCGATTAAATTATGTTTTGTTTATAAATAAACTGACTATCTCGATATATCGATTGACTTACTTATAATAAGGTCAATATGTTATATATGATAATATTATTGTTTACCCCGGTGAGAAGCGATTGCTATCTTCAGCGATATAACACGAGGAAAAAAATCATAGGAAGTGACCAATATCAAGATGCTGCCCACCAAACCACCTTTAGGAATCTCGTCTGTTGTGTAGGTACTTATAAAATTTTACGATATATTTTTAGGTAATCGAAAAACTCAAACATTTTATGAAGAGTATTATCGAATGCCATGGAAAAACTGATAGTGCAAGCGTCCCACAGTCCCCGCCTACTGCTCTTGATGTGGCCAGCAGCGATCCATCGCTGCTAGACAGGTTTAATAAAACCACTTGTAGCATACAAGTTCAAACTGAGGAGTTTTGTGATCCACCAGAATCTCCAATAGTAAACAAAACTATTAAGAAAAAAGCATTAGATAAAAGTAGTGTTACAATGACAGGATTATTAGTAACTAGCGACGTAGAAATAGATCTCGAAAGAACTCTATCCAATCTATCTCTAAGTATTATTGATCCTATTAATAACGAAATGTATTCAGATATAACAAATGCTCCCACATTAATAGAAAGTGTAAAGGAAAATGAATATCTAAATAACTCTGAAGGTAAATTAGAAGTAATTGACCTTACTACTTCTTTAAGTGATCCTAATCTACCTTCTCAGGATCATATTATGCAAATAATTCCTACAGTAAGTGTATCAGAATATAATAACAATATTACAGACGATATAAATACCAATAAACTAATACCTTTGAAGATGCCACAAAATAATTGTATGTCTGTAGATTTTAGAGAACAAGTAAGTACTATTTGTACAAAAATAATAGCGCCTAGAAAAAAATCAAAGGTAGGATCTTACAAAGAAACTTCCAATGAATTCGCTCTTAATGTTGGTACAGCGGATCATAAGAAGAATACAGTAGAATGTAAGGACACAAAATCAAAAGGAACGAGAAATGTTACAAAAAGGGTAAGAAAAAATAAAAAAGAATCAAAAGAAAAAGGAGAAAACGCACAAATTAAACCCAAAAAAGCTCGTGCCAAGCGTAAAAGTAAAGTCATAAATACAGAAAATAATACCTTGACCGATAATCTAACACAGAACGCGAAAGAAAACTACGGAAAACATAATACGGACGCAGACAGTGATTTATCTTGGATAGAAAAATTAAAATTTATCCGAATTATAGACCCTCTAGAAGTCGACTGTAGTCTTGAATTTCCGGAATCGTTCTGGTACGATGACAGCCTTCCTGCAAATTGTAGAGATTATTTGTAAAAGATCAGCAGAATACAATCCTCACAGGTAAAGCTAGCTGCTGAGTTCAAGAGATGTGAATAAAATATACAGGTTTGATAATGGACTTTTGTTTCATGCCCTTTCTCCTTCTATGTTATTATCCCCTCCTAGCCGAATGCTAGCTACGGTGACCATCTACTAGATGGTCACCGTGTGGTGACCATCTAGTAGATGGTCTAGTAGATGGTCTACTAGATGGCATCTAGTAATCAACTGCGCAGGACGTTTTATACTACACAAGTGTGTGTACAGAAAACACGCGCAGGAATGTCAATAGCTTTGTCACTAGATCACTCAGTAATCACTTGTCGGAACGTAGTTTAAAGCGTTACGATTTTTTCTATAAATATCAGCCAAATATTGTCACGTAAAGATGAAATATAAATAAATACAAGCATATCAAAATATTATTTTTTAATTAATAAAAAGACAATATACCTAAAGATCAACATTACAAGTACAGTACAGGCGTACATAGGCCTTTATCTTATCAATAAAAACATTATATTTTAAACATTTGTTATTTAAGCCAGCAAAAAAAAATTGCTAAAATAAGTGGAACTAAGGAACAGTATTTAATTTCTGACAGATTGTCTTATCTGACCACCTAAAGAAGATTACCAACGCACAATCTATGGAAATTGCAGTGTCTCAGACATGGAGTGATTGGAGTGAGATATTACGTAGAAAGAGCGCCGGCTGCGTGCATGAAAAGTGTCTCATATAAAGCATTAAAGATGCTTCTGTGTCTCTACACTTTATAACGTAGATATTCATATTACCAGAGATATGAAATATCACCTTATTCCTTCCTTGATCTTTTAGGTATCTATCAGACCCACTACTTCCTTCGACAGTCGGCTTAAATATAACTACCCCGCTCAGTATCTACTCCAAACTGCTATTTGCAATTGCAAAAAATAGTTAATTAGTTTTTACCCTTACAAATTCAATAAATAAATACGAGGACAAATAGATTTTCTGGGAACCGATAGCAAAATAGAACACAGATTTACTCATCGCAAATGCACTTTTTTCTCGTGCGTAATCTATTGGTTTCCGTTGTACAGAACAAATCTAGTTATCTATTTATGACGTACATGCAAAAGCTACTTTGTACATTTACAAATCAATAATGCAGATTCTGCATCCAAATTTGATGTGCAAATCTCTTTGACTATCGATTGCCCCAGTGGTAACATGACGGGTATACCGCGTATATAACGAAGAGGTCGCGGGTTCGAATCCCACCCAGATTATAGATTGTCTTTGTATTATATATATTGCTATGTTAAAAATATATATTATCTGCTGTCTTGTATATGTAACACAATTCCTTGCTATACTTAACACAAAGGTAATAATTAGGTAATTATCTAACTCCGTCACACAGATTAACACTTTCAAGAAAAACGGAACCCGTGTGGGATCGTTTTGTTGTCTATCTGTTTAGGAACCCTCAAGGGTACATACTTTCTGATGTCCTAGATCCTTCCTCCTCGAAGATGGAAGTCTCGAGTTGCGAGTCATAATCGCCCTGACCAGTTTTATAATCGAGCATTGTAAATCTGTTGTTTGTGCTCGCTCTACATTTTCAAGATTTTTTTTAGTTCAGCCTATGTTGTCGCACTGCTGGGCAAAGGCAAGAAATTAACCTTTTATTAATTTAACTACAATTACAATCTATATTTCAGATATTTCCATTTGTTATCCCATTCTAGTTCTTTTTTGCTATTATGAAAAGATGTTCGCATCCATTCATGTTGCTGGCAACAGATAAAGTAACATTGCAGTTAACATAGACCGGCAAGACCGGGGACGTTGCTCCCGGACGTACCTCTCACTTATACCAGCGTGTAGGAAGGCTATTGGGAAATATCAGGTTCGGCCAATGATCATGACATGATCATCAAGGGGATGACATCCCCTTCCAATAAGGTATCAATTATATTGCCCCCTTTACTATTAAAGTCTAGCTTTCAAATTAATTAATTAATGACAATGATTGTAAAATAGTAGTTTATGCAACTGTCGTATAATGAAGGGTATTAAAACTAGAGTGTGAGTTTATGAAACGAGCGAAAGCGAGTTTCATAATAGTAACGAGTGTTTTAATACCCGTGTTATATGCAGTTGCACACACTCCTTTATCTTCACTAATGCAATTAATCAATTAATCAAACATTGCGAAACATTAAATTCAGGCGTACGTGTATTGTCACAGTGAACTTGCCGCCATTAAAATCGAACCAATGAGAGCGCAGCTGCAGCGCGCGCAGGGCCAATCAGGAGCGAGCGTGCGCTGTTAAGGATTTTGACATTAGGCTCGCCCACCAGCACAATGTTATAATGAGGTTTTACGATATCGATTTGTATATTATAATATCATGTCAAATTGCTTAAATTGAGTTTTTTGTTGTCCGGTAACAGTAGTTATTATAAGTCAAGTATTGGAAACATAAGTAGAATGTTACAACATTAGTGTAAATAAAAATATTAATATTATTGTAATAAATAAATATTATAACATTATAATTTCTCTTAAATAAAACTTATAGACAGAACATAAAGACTTATAGAAAACGACACGTGAATACAGACTATATTATATTATGTAAAACAAAGACGCACACTCTATTTACAAACAATAAAAATAATTAAATTCTTTATCATCTATCGACATAATTATACAAACATTCAAGTAGAAATAACAACAAAATATCACACAATCTGTAAATAGGCAATTTATAAAGCACAGACAGAAGTATACCTACGGTTGTAATGCTGAACATATATTTAAAATAAACTGTACATGGTGGGCCAAAATGTAATAAATTAAGATATAGTATGAAAAATTGGACATATTTTTTCATTTACAAATATTAAGGAATCAGCACATATAGCAATATGGGGACGGAGAATATAAAAAAATGTTTTTCATGACATACTCAATTAATTATTGAACAGTCGATTAAACATATAAAAATATAAAACCTTTGCACTACATGCAAGCTTTTGCAGAATACACAAGCATCATAATAAAATATAATTTCATAACATAAAGTCGCATACAGCCTACAGGTATTGCGAGGCATGCGATGCTAATGGTTCGCCTCGCATGCCTCGCGATGTGCGGACGAGTGTGCTCACAGTGAGCATTCGCGTCGTACGATCGTTGCGAGCGCCGCCCCCGGTGCGAACCTGTACGCGGCTTTACGTCAAATATTTATATAAGCATTTTAATTACTCCGATATTCTTTCCCTCTGTACTACTTTAAATATTTGAATATGACATGAAAATTTTCATTAAATATAATAAGCATTAGTGTTAAAAAAAATTTTTTTGAACTTCCGGTGTCATTTAATAATTAAAAATTGCAACATTAAAATCTCAGCTCTTAGATAGGTAAAACCTATAGAATTTCCAGTGAGGGACTAATAATTTAAAACCTTTTAATTCACACCCTTTTCATCTTGTTACATTATAGGCCCAGAAATGTATGGCATCGTTTCAGTCTCCTTTAAATACATCTTTTATACTTGCTAGTAGCTTGTACCAACAAACATGCGACTAAATATGTTACAATCATAACACAATATATGAGCCCTGCTATAAGTTATCGTTTTTTACCAATAATGAATTTGCAGCTACGAAAAATATTGTGACTTAACTAAAGTATTATGATTAAAAGTAGATACTTTTTATCTTACTACTTATATTTTTACTCGATCAGGTAAAATAATAATAAAGTAAAATCAGCAACGCATAGACAAATGGCGTAAAAATATATCGGGGGTGACCAACAGAGAATAGTGCTTGCATGAATAGTGCTTCCGGTCTACGGCCATGGCATTTGCTCACTTGCCACCATTTCGTTAAGCCAAGGGTATAGACATAATGGTTTTATTATTGACTAGCTGGTGTCAGCGACTTCGTTCGCGTGGCGTAGTAATATTATAATCAAGTGATTTGTTATTGTTTGAATGCAGTGCCGAAATTCCGATTTCCCGTAGGTTGTGTGTTTTGATTTTGATCAGGCTTAGTTTATACACACCACAAAAAGTTTCTTTCGAATCTGTCCAGTAGTTTCGGAGATTACCCTGGACAAACCGACAAACGGACAAACAGAAAGACAAAAAAAAACATTGCAAGTGTTCTGATACTATTTTAACATCGCCAATTAGTTTTTCGTAAATATATTCAATGGACAGACAGACACATGGATTTTACTGTTTTGTTATATGTGTAGATAGATTGGTTTTACTAAAATATACAATTCAAAATATTTATAGTCTGATAGTTCGTATGTTAAATATTGGTGCCATAGTTGCTTGGCTTATGATTTTATCCGAAAATATACGTTGGTGCACAGATAAAGAGAGCTCAAACAACAAATTTAGTGCTTCCTTTGATAAATATATTATCATTTACTTTTATTAAATGTAAGATCATTCCGACGGATATGCTATGCAGTAATCTAGTATGTTCCTTTAATATAGTATTTTCAAGCCATTTTTGCAAAGATTATTTTTTTAACAAGTATAACACTAAGTAACACTTCACTTAGATTTTAATAACAAACACATCCATAAAATATAACATATAATACATTTCAAAATTCGTCTATATCTATCAATATACGAACCTAAACAAAATATTTGTGGGTCATTAAGAAGAGTCTAAACCCAAAAAAAATGTAAAAGTACGCACACCTTTATAATTTGAGGAATAAACATAATTTACATCGTAAATGTTTATAGGCTAAGTGGGATTCAAACCTGCTACCACCGCGGTGACATTTACTAATTAGAAAAAGGTCCACAATTAGCTAATCGGCAAGAAACAAATAAGTTTAAATGCAAACATATATTAGCTTAGTCATTTTAAATTGGATTCATTTATAGAACAACCATTTCTCACACTACAAACCCAAGGCGACTTCATAAACTGTGTACCTATAACAATAATCGTTTCCATTTTAGACATCAATTTTGACCTAATATCACTAAGGAATTATATAAATTAAAAAAAAATAGTCTCAGCTTCGACATTCGATTGGATCCCCATCCCCCGGACAAACATGGTTATTATAACTGTTTCACACGATTAACTTCTTTTGGACTTTACTCCAAGATGGAGATTCCCAAAAAATTATGTGTCAATTTTATTTTTCATAACTGTAAGTACTATGTATATTTATAACTTTATTGACTTTATTATGATTTTTAAATTTCCATACCATAAATGAGGCAAAATATTACGAAAACTTTGTTGATGTCAATCAATCGCATATATGGGAACCAACAGTAACGGCTTAACATCATTTATATATTGTTCTTGTGTGATAATACAATCCATATACATCTGATACAATATAACTAACAAATTCAAGTGACTTCTTGAAAATAATTGTCATTTTACTTCATTACTTTCTTCATCTGTAGTACGCTT
>LUGF01033746.1:306239-331225 GCA_001625245.1 Calycopis cecrops | reverse complement strand
CACGACCGGAGATATACCCCTCACAGTGACAGCTCCATTATTGCATCACTGTGCATGAACATGCATCATTCTTCTCTGTTTTAGTTTTAATTTTTTTTTCTTTTCTTTTATGTTTCATGTTGTTATTTAATGTGTTTATTTAATGGAGCAATGAATAAAATTATTTCTATTCTATTCTATTCTATTCTATTGTCGCGTTTCGTGCAGTGTTCACGCACCCGGTGTCCATGGGTGTCTGTAGTCATGAAAGTGTCAACAGCTCCTTTGCCTCCCTTATATTTTAAATAAGAAGCTCCCTTTTAACTACTTTACTTTAAAATGACCAACAAAGCAGATCCTCATATTCCTCCTCTGCAATAAGTTATTTAATATTATCTTTAACCTCGTTATGCTTTAGTCCTCTAGCTACCGCTTGCACCGAGCGGCGACGTGGTCAACTACAATGGTTGCTATACCACACGGTAATATATGCTAGGGAGTCCCCAGTCATGATAGCTCAACGAGCTCTTCTAGCTCATGACCCGTGTCGGCCACTTTTTAGCTGCCGCGCGTGAGCTGCTCCCCTCCGTCAGAGGTGGGGAGTTGAGGACACCCGCTGTCCTCGGCCAAGATAATAATAGTTTACCTATTAATCACAAAAGTCCGGTTTGCCTACCCCCAGTACTGGGGAAGAACGAGGGGGTCTGCCCCCTCATCGACCACAAATACAGTGGCTTGAGCTTACCATAGGGGCTCGCCACTCATATCGATGAAGCTGCACTGAGCTTCTGTCCCAGCATAGATTCTATCTAAAAAAAAAAAAAATGCTAGGAAGTATAAAATGCACTTACGGGCAGTTGCACAGGCTGTCGGGACAGTGCGGCGGGTACCGCAAGCAGTTGGTCTGGCACCACTTCTGCATCCCCGGGATACGGAGGTACGCCTCCGACGGCAAGCACACTTGGTCCCTGGAAAGTTTACGCACAATATAAATAGAGGTTGTGAATGTGTATGTGTGTTTATAATAAAATCTTTGAGTTTGGGCGAAAACGAGTGTCTTGATATTTTATAAGATATTTTTGTCAGAATAACGCTGTTGCTGCGTTGAAGACGATTCGGGTAGACGGAACTGATTCGTGGTTGGTTGTTGTTGGTGTTGATCATGAATACCCGTTAGTTACCAACGAGCGTACAAATGGCTTTAACAATATATTTACGCCATATTTGGCCGACTTTACTTGGATACTATTTCTGCTAATATAATAAATGTCAATGTATGTTTGTTACGCTTACGCTAAAACTATTCAACCGATTATCATGAAACCTTGTACACATATTTTTAGAGACATACGATACTTTTTATGACGATACGAGCGAAGTCGGGTAAAAGCTAGTAGTCTATATGAGTAAGTACGTCATAAATTACCTACAGTGAGTTAGTCAGGTGTGTCAAAATTGAAAGCTTATAGCTAAGTTATAGTTATAGTACCTACTATAGTTATATAAGTAGGTACGCACCTACATATATTTTTTCATGCATAAAGCAAAATAGCGAAACACATATTTGCTAATACTGATTTTACAATAAGCCTGTAAGTTAAAATGAAAGATAGAACACACAAGGAACACAAAACGAATAAGATGCAAGCAAATTACAAGTTAGCCACAACAACAAGGTCATTTTCAATGGTCGTTGACAGTCGTTAGACAGCATGCTGGGTGATTTCCCCGCATGCTGTAACATTCTTTTACATCTAACTTACATCTAACGAATAAAAGCCGCTTTCAGCATTTTATCTATCGAAATATTCGGCTACTGGAGGTGGAATTTTGACAAATTTTGTACAATCTTCATGAGCCAAATCTATCGATAGACAGGATATTGAAAGCGACTGTAAAAAAACGGTCACCCATGTGGTGTGCGTGCCAGGATATATCCCGCACGTCTAACGCTAACGACCAATGAAAATACGCCTTAACAAACTAAACGAGAGGAAATAAGTACACAACAAGATTATTGACAACAAACTCTAAACACCGATCATACCGTGGACACAAACTAATACCTAATGACTAGAGGCTCAACGTCTGTTTCTATTTCATTTACCGCGTCATCACTGAAAAAATGACACAAATACAAACATGGTGCATGTTGTAATGAATATACACAGAATTATTAACAAATACACGTAATTTACCTATCACCTTGTTCGTTTATTCGTAACTTTTGGTGTGTTTTTCTGAAATAAAAAATATATAAATATATACACGATATACAATATTTATAAATAGGTAAATTTAAATATATATAACATTAAATAATTATAACAATATGATACATGATATAATATTGATAATAATATCATTACACATTACACAAATCTACATTGTGTAAAGTAATAACATAAAAAATAAATATGTATGTACAATAATAAGGTTATCGAACGATTTCACAAATGTACCATGATCATGATAATTTCAAAATCAATAATTTCAAAAATGGAACATTACGACTTTTAGGGCTGGTTTCTCAGGTTACTTTACTAGGTACCTATCGAGAAGTAACTGATAATTGATAACCAATAAATATTGGTCAGTTTAGATCTTCCAATTTCGGTATCACAGGTTCAGCTTAGAAATATTTAATATCAATTCAAGTGTTTATGCGGCAGTCAAAACGTAAATATCGAATAACTACTTGGAACTAGAATTCTAGCGATATGAGAAACAAGCTCTTTACCACTAGGCACGTTACACGTCGTGTTTTAACTCACATTATCGCTTATACTTTTAATATTTTTAGTATAACCGATAGGTATTGGTTTTACTAAAAATAATCTGACAATATTATACACCATTTTGTAATTTGTAGTATAGGTACCCCCAAACCACGTACCTTATAACCAACGGGTAAACATTTTGTGGCATGAAAGCGTCCCTGTAGTAGAGCAGGAAGGGGTTCTGTCTCCTGAAGTCGTTGGCGAAGGCAGGCGGTAGACCGCCAGTGTTGGTGACCACGCTGATGTCGGCGCAGTTCCGGAACGTCTCGGACCGGCCGCAGCCGACCGCCTCCGTGCCGTTGGGACATATCCCCCACATGTTGCCTGCAAATGTTTTACACATAGAGTTAGTTTATTAAAGTTTGTATGGCAATAGATGGCACTGGCGAGAAGTATAGTGTTGCCGCATTTCTCGGACTATTCAACTTTTGTCTTATTGATCTATATCAATAAGACGAAAGAGAGAGAAAGAAATTGGTAAAACCAAATGTGCATGCCTTAAGCACTCGTGTCATACGTATGTTATTTAAATTAGATACTCATGATAACATATACGTTTTTCACCAAAAATTGCTTTTTTTATTTTTAATTTTCAAATAGTTTTATGGTAAACTTGAATCTTAAAGAAAATAAGTTATTTTATATTTATTAGACATCATAATGTAAAAAAATAAAAACTGCTTCAGATAAAAGCGATTATTACCAATATAAATTACATAATTTTAGTCGAGAAACGTTGGTAAATTAAAATTATTAAACGTTAGACTAATAAAATTGTGCTGGCAGCTTATATGAATGACGCAATTAAAACTTAACCATAAAGAATGTCTCTTACCATAATGTTTTAAGTGCGCGAACGCGATTTATTCAATTATACACTCTAACGTTGTGTAAATAAAGTCTCAAGTGGCTTTACTCTCAGAGCTCACTGTTGACACATTTTTGACGTTTACTCTGTGTATTTGTATACTAGGCTGCTTAAGATGTAATTTTTTTACTTTCAACAGTACACATTTGATTTTTTACAATAAAAGGAATAATAATTGAGTTATGGTTTTCTAATCAGTTCGTCACAATAGATTTACGGACCTATTGAAATAAAATTTAAATCGATTAGTTATGTTTTTCAAAAGTTATGGTGATTACAGCGAGAATGTTATATGTTTTTCATAGAATTTTTTCTGAAAAATTCATTTTTTTATCTAAATTGTGGGTTGGATTGCTGTTTATTGTTTAGAAAAATGACCATTGATGTTTTCTTTTATTGTGGTATGAAGGCCAACCTACTTTAAGCACTATATTATTATTTATTTAAAATAAAACTCTGACCGAACCCAATTTTTGATTTTTAGGCGAGAGTAGAGCATACCTACGCTCGCGCTTAAGGCATGCAATAACAGAAAATAATACATGTTTCTGCGCATACCTACACTTGTGATATGTAACAATATGTTCTTTGTAGATGGACGTCATAATTGAAATTCGTTCAAATTGTCACAGCTTTCTGTATCATATACATATGTATTCTACGCGGTATGCATGCAGCGGAATAGGGCCAAGTCGACCGGGGTAGCTCTCGCTTACACGATACCGGCGTAAGCAGTGCTATCGCGTTTCGTACGGTGTGTAAGTAACCCATCAATCGTGAAAATGTCTCCGAATGCTGGTTTCCTCCTTCAACTGTAAAAAAAATATATGAACAAATATCTCACCGGTATGGTAGGTCCACTGCAGCACGCACTGCGTGCAGGTGACGTAAGGCGGCAGCCGCACTCGGTACCTGAAGGTGTCCTTCTTAGCCGTGTCCAGGGGGATCAGGAACCGGTCCTCCCGGGTCCCAGATATGTACAGCGGATACCTGCAAACATGTGAGGTTATGTTTTTTATTATTTAAAAAGTTTTTGATCATTGTATACTTCTTTTATCGTTATCGTTATCTGAATAAAAACCCTGTTTTTAAATAATAGTGATAAAAATTGTCTTGTTTTAATTGACTTTCACTATTAAGTAACTGCTTATGATATATTGATATGGACGAGTTAAATTGGTATACCCCATTCTGGTGATTGCAAAAAGGTAGCGACAACAAACCGATTCTTGTCACCTAATTCCACGGCCTTTGATCTGTGACCACGTCGTTGGTCTATGCTGAGCCTGATTAACTACAGATCGTTTCGAATTCGAGACACGAGTCAGACAAAAAGTGCTGTTTTTGATATTAGTCCGCAGTCAGCAAGCTACCGGTACGTCTTTCCCGAGCTCTAAGTGACCGTAAGTCATCAGCCCTGCTCAAGATTTCCCTCGCGTCCTGCCGGGAACTGGCCGGTACAGAAGACTGACAAAGTCTCACCTATCAAAACACTCCTGCGTGGCCTCCTGTCGTGGGTTGTTGTTGGGGCACATCTTCATCACGAACGTGCCGAGGTGGTTCGCCGTCAGCTCTATCTCCACCTCTATCTCCTGTAACGTACATGTAAAAGTAAGTTAATAAATATGTAAACTTGTGAGATACATAATACATGGTTAGTTTTGTTAAATAAAAATCGATTTAAAATGGTCCTTAAAAATATCGTGGTTCGTGCACGAAATGTATCGAAATCAAGGTCAAGGACGCCGGGCTTCGCGACACGCGAGTTAGATGCCACGTGGTGATCAAGAAATATGTTTATAAGGTAATTGTATCCAATTATTTTTTTTTTATTTCATGAATCGATTCTGAACCAAACCTGAAAATTTGGCCGGTGACCAAAAACTAACCCTGTATATCTGATGAAGACGCCATTATTCCCAAAAATAGTATATTACTACCACTACAGCGATCGGTCATTAAAGTGTATCGAAGTCCCGGATCCAATCAGAACTTTTACTGAGATACTTCATAGTAGTGTGCCGTAGCTCGGAGAGGAAGTTTCATTATCGTCACATGAAGAGAAAGGCATTTACATTAGCGTATCTTCGATTTGTTTACATGTATACAGGTACCAATTGTCACATGCCAAAAGTAAGTAGCCGCATAGCTGTGCTCCGAGTTGCCGTAGCTATACTACGATTGAGCTTATTTGTGCTACGAGCGAGCTTAGCGTCACTAATTGTATGTAGCAGATTTACCATTTTCTACTCAAAAATATCCAACCCCGCTAAAAAGTCTCCACTTAAGAATCCATACCTGTCCAACACTGTAATGTCGTGTGATGATGCCCTTGCCATACATGCCGCCGGCCTCGTGCGGGCGCGGCACGTTGAGGTGCTCCGCGTCCCCGCAGACCCCGCACCGACCGTTGTTCTGCTCCCACTGGACTGAACACACGCTCTATTATATCACCAGCTTTGTATAGCATAAGGAGGCAGGTGAGCCGACGGAGTACAACAACTGATGCCCATGAACATAGGTTCAACTTTTCTGTATCTCTGTCTGTTTGTTGTGTTGTATGAATCATAACTCATAACCAGTAAGTGAAAACCTACTGGTTATTAATTATGATTCATAAACTAATGGTTATGAAATATGATGATTACTTTACATTTTACTGTATGAGATGTATGAGGTACCACTCTGATTTGGTTAGCACTGTTTGCCTTTAGGCATAAATAAAGTTTAGGTAATATAAACTGAGTTTCGCATATTTTATGCTCCAAGTATAGCTAACAACGGAAATTAATTTTAAACTTTGTGATTATAAATGTAGACAAAACGTAGATAGGAACAACTAAAGACATTACCCTCTTTCATGTGCAGTCAAGTAATCACCTATTACTGTTAAATAATAGAACACATACTTCTCAGTTCGTCAACATCCTATTGTTCAATTTGGTCAGAATATATTGTTATGTTAATTGAAGATAATAGTCAAGTTCATAGAACTCCGAGGCCGACAGTTCGATCACCAGACCACAAAAAGTGTTTGTTGATAGCTTTATAATCGGTTTGCGAATATCTCGTCTATTTTCGACATAATTGCGTAACAAAGCTATTATTTTAAATAAACTGAGGTACGGTCGTTGAACCGAAGTTTGGAATGTAATAATTATCAGCAGGATTCTGTCTAGTTCTACTTAAAACTTACTTCCTTCCATGGGCCACCGGCTACATACACACCGCACGAAACACGACAGCACAGCTGTCACTTTACAGCGGTCTCGTGTAAGAGAGAGGTACCTCCACGGTTGGGGCGGCGCAATTCGGCATGCACGCATGCACCATGGTACCACCTCTTACTTTAACTCTAATAATGAATCGGAAAAAACATTTGCGATTCCATGGTACGGAGTACGGACATTAGCTATTCTGTACAATCAAACCGAAGCTTCGTTTTCTGAGTTTAAGATTAGTATAATAATTTCAAGCTGTACCTAAATCAGACAAAAAAATCTGATTTCGTTGCATAGTGATATCTTTGGGGATATAACATTATAACAAGCAGATGGAGAAATTCAACAAGTTTTTCTAGTTTAACTCAAAAGCAGATAAATATGTTATTTTATGTGAGAATCGCATACGACGAACCGACTCAACTCCCCGCTGGGTTATTAATTGCAAATCGCACATTTTACTGGTACCGAATGCAAAAGGTGAAAACGAAAATCCAACAGATATTTAAAAATTAAGTTGTGAGCCTTGAACCTGGCGTAAATTACGTCACTTCCTCTCCGATTTCTCTCTCTAGTCTCTATATCTCTCTATATGTCTCTCGATATCTCGTTCGATGCTTCGGAGATGAGAGAGAGAGTGAGTTGAGGAAGAGCACACTCCATGGAAGGTGGCTAAAAGGTGGCTGGAAGAAGCTATATACCATCCCTCTATCACACATAGGAGCGGAGCAGTAGTAGAGTAGTAAGTTCTATCCTATTCCTCCTAGACCTATTCTTCACGTCAGATCTCAAGCGAGCTGTCCCGCGTCCGTCTTGCTACTGACCGGCATATCCCCCGCAGAAGAGCTCGTTGTCGTTGTAGTTGACGGGGTTGGGGTACCCGAAGCGCCACATGGAGTTGCGCGCCGGAGGGTCCATGAGGCGGCCGTGGCCCTCCGCACCGCGCCGGGCGCTACCCAGCATCTGCGGAAGTGCGACATCCAAACATATTAATAATAATAATAAACATTAAGGATAATAATAATAACTGTTAACTTTTCCACACTACGTTAGTTTAGCCCCGTGGTAATTAAGTCCCTTGGAAAGTGGAAATTCCGCATACAAATATATAATTTTTTTTACCCATGTAAACTTCAATATCGTGGAAAATCATCCCATGGCATCCAATAGGAACATTTTTTGAGATGTGTGTGCCAAATTTCGTGAAAATCTGTTCAGCAGTTTTTGAGTGAAGGAGTAACAAACAAACAAATATACAAACTTTCGCATTTATAATATTAATAAATAGCCTCAATGTATTTGTATCTGTTGGTCACAGTGCTATGAAAAGAAAATTTATTATTAGATTTGATTTGATGAACCTGGACGATTTTGGCGGCGCAGGTCGACTCAATATTACATATTTGTGCTTGCAGACACATCACACAAGTGCATTTGCTATCGACCCACGAGGGAGTGCGTTGTTATTTCCTAAAGGACGGCAGTCCGATATTCCCGGGGGGAAATCAGGCGAAGAACCATGCTATTCGAAGCATGGAGGTGTCACGGCGCTGTATTTTTAATCTGTTATAACCAATGCTATTAGAAATTGAAAAATCTCATCACTTTTTAGTACCCACCCGGGAATCCAACCAAAGGCTTCGCAATCTGTGGCTGAACAAGCTTTCCAGTAAAATACTAGGTAGGTATTGACACAAAATCCAAGTGTGACAAGAGAATGGTACTTTTGAAAATTCTCGTTATTACCATACAGAATAGCATAACAATGCACTTACTTGTAACAAGAAGATCCAATACGTCACTGAGGAGGCACCGCTGCGTCTTCTCACTTCCATCTGGAAATAAACAGACACATAAGTTAGGTAAAAAAAAAATTTGTGTATATCGTTTTTTTTTTTTATGATATAGGAGGGCAAACGAGCAGCCGGAGCCATTTTCATGACTACCGACGCCCACAAACATCCCCATAGAGGCTATACAGATGCGCTGCCCTCCTTTCTCCTCCCACCTCCATGGGCCACCATTGGCCACATTTGATTAAGACTTTTTATGGTAGGCACTAGTGTGTCGCCCAGAGAGCGAAATTCTAGCTTCATTATCCCGGCCGCCCATAGTCGACGATCAGCTGACCTACAGCGTGTACG
The DNA here is from genome assembly GCA_001625245.1 of Calycopis cecrops. Taxonomy (NCBI): domain Eukaryota; kingdom Metazoa; phylum Arthropoda; class Insecta; order Lepidoptera; family Lycaenidae; genus Calycopis; species Calycopis cecrops. The sequence continues at coordinate 322,233 of LUGF01033746.1, read as the reverse complement.
AAGTGAGAAAAACTGCTGCTACTAATACCATGTATCTACTACCACGTACTTTGCTCCGATTGATCTGATTTTTGATGTGTAGCCTGGAAATGTCACAATAAATTTGTGGTTTAATTTAATGCCTCTCGCTTTTATCAACCTTGTTTAAAAAATCTATTAGACTCCGTATACACTATACAGTTTTATTTACTATTTAAATAAAACCTTTTTCATCATACGTCGTAATGTATTACGCCGCAAAATGTGGGTCTCCTAATTAAGCTGTGTCGTTTAGCGTGCTATGGCGAGAGTTATAATCGCGGTTTCTCTGAGAGACATGATCCGAAACTCAGCGATCGGCACGAGAACGAGAGTAACCGACAAAGTTCCTAAAGTAAGCAAGCTGAAGTGGCATTGGCAGGCCACAATGCTCGGCGAAACGATAACCGCTGAGGAAGAAAGCCGTATAGCGGCCCAGCTCTGGAAAACTTAATATTAGACGGCCCCCGGCCTGGTCAAAGTCGCGGGGAGCAGCAAGCATTGTGACAGTGACATGTGGCGCTCTCTGGAAGGAGCTTATGTCGATCAGTGCCACCCGGCTCCCCGTACCTCCGTCACTGAGCGGCACTTCGTGACACCCCGGTTTTTTAGTCCGTGAGAGTCGGACACTACCTGCCTGCAGCTCCAGATGTGGGTTGGTGTCCATAACGGATTATTCCGGGAAAAAAAAAGAAAAAAATGTCCAGCAGTGGACCTCCTCGGCTGATGATGATGATGGTCCACTGCTTGTTGAATTGTATTTCCTTGGAATGGAAACTTAGATGGTTGAAATAGTAACTCTCCTACAAAATTATAATTGATTAGATTTAGTTTGTCATGATGTAGCGTAGGCACTAGATAACGCTAGCTAGTCTGCACTTGATACATATTATTTCAGTTAATCTACACCGGACGTCCCGCCGTACAAATGTTTGACTTTTAATGCCTTGTAGAATTCTCGTCCACTTCTCTGAGGGGGTCTGTTACAATATTATCTAACATATGGATTTGTAGATAATGTTCCGCAATAACAACAGACCTTTAGTATGTTTATAGTTAACTAGCTGTGCCCCGCGGTTTCACCCGCGTTTATTTCTAAGAAATCCATATAAACTTCAACACCCTATTTCAACCCCTTAGGGGTTGAATTTATAAAAATCCTTTCTTAGCGAATGCCTACGTCGTAACATCTACCTGGATGCCAAATTTCAGCTTGATACGTCCAGTGGTTTGGGCTGTGCGTTGATAGATGGCTATGTCACGTTTGAGTTTTATATATATAGATAGATTTATTACACACGAGCATGGATCCACCCGAGCCTCACTGCCTTACTGCCTTCCCCGCATGCTCTCTGCGAACCACACCATTAAAAGCAGCTTAGCTTTTACTTGACGCCTGTATGATCGGCTTATTTATAAATGACTGATAAGTACTAGAGTACTAGTATATAGATAGAGTACACTATCTTTATAACTAATAGTACCAAAAACTTTAGGATTCTCTCTCATGGTTCGTTCTTCTATTACCTATTTAAAGACCAATGGACCAATGAGTCCCATGCCGTAAGTCCTAAAATAAATCCACATGGCCATATACGTTACGTCATCAAAAAATCCCCAAACTGAAGATAAAGTGTTGTCCATTAACTCTACGTTAAATGAACGATAAACCATCGATAAACGGCGATTTTATTACAAGAGATGAGATAAATCAAATTCGCAGTAGCGAGTGATTTAAAGGCTGTAAATGGTAATACATCGAAAACGCTTATCTTATCAAGGGATCGGCCGTCTTATAAATTAACATTTAAACAGTTCCTTGTAATGAGGTGTAATGTTTGTCTGTAAATACGTATAATTGGATTCTAGAGATGCGATCTGACCACAATCGATATTCGGAAAATGACTCTAAAATATTTCTTTTCTATCATACATTTGTATAATCATTTTCGGCATGAATTCAACATCATCAATCAATCATCATCATGTTTGCATGCCTATCAATCCAAGCAATACATCTTTCAAGTGATGGTTGCCTAGAAGATATCGCTTTAAAGCGATAAGGCCGCCTATTGTGCATTTAATACTACCTATATACATTGTAAGAATATATATATTTTTTGTTTTGGTGTGCAATAAAGCATTATTTTATTTTATTTTTTTTTTTTTTATGATATAGGGGGGCAAACGAGCAGTCGGAGCCATTTTCGTGACTACCGACGCCCATAGACATCCGCATAGACTATAGAGGCTATACAGATGCGCTGCCCTCCTTTCTACTCCCACCTCCATGGGCCACCGGCTACTTACACACCGCACGAAACGCGACAGCACAGCTGTCACTTCACGCCGGTCTCGTGTATTTATTATTATTATTATCATCATTCCAATGTAATTTTGTACATTTATATTTATTAATAATTAATTAGAATATGCTCTCTCTGATTGCTCGTTTACCACCTTTTACTATTAAATATGTGTTTGTCATATCAAGAATAACGATGGTGCTGGACAGGTTACTCTTAACACATTTTACACGTCATATTTTAGCGATACTGCGTCCACAGATTATTATCCACATAGCTGATGTCTGCACAACCTCACACTAGCATCCTTTAAAGTCTGAAAAACATTTTACGATTCTCACAAAGATTTACCGATATACTAAACTAGATTTAAGTACGTGTTAAAATAATTATGATTCCTAAGTCAGTAATGTCGTCTTATTTATTTTAAATAAATAATAGGTTTAAATGTAATAACCTAAATGTAAATGAAAATAACTTAGGTATAGTTTTAATAATATAAAAATGTGGAAGTAAGTATTTATAATAATGGTCGTTCGTACCTATACAATATTTGATCGGTGATATCGATAAATGTATGTCACAACACTATAATATTCTTATTGTAAATATATTAATAGTGAATATGGAAGCAATATATTACGTGTAAAACCTTTTAATTTCGATACCAGAATTAATGATGTGATTAAATAATATCATCGTATCTATATACAAGCGTCTGTAATATCAATTTGTCTTTAAATAATCAATATGCTAATGACTAATTAATAAGACGCAGCAGTGTACGAAGACTGCACTAATCTAGTATTTTGATTTGACAAACTTGTGTATTAATTATGAGATGGATAATATAATCGGAGGAAATTTTGGGATACTTAATATGAACTGCTGATGTTGTATCAGCATCCCGCATTGTACAATGATATTGGTTCAGGGAAGGAGGTTAAAGTTTATTGTATAAGTTTATAGCTGTAGCTGTTTTTCAAATCTTTTTAGAGAAATTTTAGCAAAGCTGCGAGAGACATCTGTGCTGCTCCTACCATTTCAGAGCCATTAATGGACAAACAAGCGGTGTACTTTTACATACTTCGATATATTTTCAGAATAGAGATAGAGAGAAACTTTTTTCAGAATACGTACACTACTAGACATAGGTCTCTCCCAGAGAACGCCGCTATCACGATCACAAGCTGCTTGCTCCCAACAGCTCCGCGCTCTACCATTCCTCAAAGTCGACACTTGTTTTAACATTTATTTTTTGGTCCAATAAGGATATTTCTCTTACCTACGATTGATATTTACCTGACCTATGCACAACATTACATCATACAAATTTAGATATGCTTTTATGGATGCAATATATTATGCATTTTATATTTCAATTCAGAATGCCATCAATAATTTAGCAACAAATACGGATTTATATAAATTAGACACGTAAGATGTCTAGATGCTAGACTTCTAAATTATGCAGTTCTTGCAGAACATTGATTGGCATTTAAAAAAATAACATCAACGATTTATTATTAAATTATGCGAATGCATGTGATCTTCATCTTTATGGATAGCTGCGATAAATATCCTAATGTCACCAATAATGCGCTTCCGCTAATAAAAATTGATTTAACACCTTTGAAAACAATATATATTTAAAAACAATATAAAAACTGAACATAATTCTTTGTTATCGATTTTAAATATCAAAACAATTGTTTATAATCGATATTTTATGTATGGATTTTACATTTTGGCCCACATTTAAAATGCTACGACCAATTTAAGTAATAGGTCATCACATTTTAAATGTGGGTCAAATGTGGACCTCCCTCATGTAGCTTAAACATTTTTTTTAAGCAGCTGCTGTGTTAGTAGATATTAAAACATTCATTCAATCGACCAATTATGATATGGCCGTACAATTATCCCTGTGGTATGACCGACATAATAAAACTTATTACGATAAAACTACTTTAATACATTGTTTCGCGGTTTATTTATTTCACCAGCCGACGTTTTATCTCAGTCAACCTGTGACCATGGTTGCTGTAAAATCTTAAACTTTGTTAAAATAATGAAATAAATCGTAATAAAATCCGAAAGTATTGCATTGTAATTAATGATATTCCCGTAAACTTATTAGGATTCGAACCCGCGACCTCTGGCAAAAATATATGAGGTAAAGAGATGTAAATTTAAGCACATTAATCGACTGACACAAAGATCTTGCGCCAATCGACGTGTAATAAGACAGTTGTTGAGGTAGGTAACAAATTACACACATTCATTTTATCGAGTAATTGTTTACGATCTCGAATTGAAAACGAATGAAGACCGATCGATCATACAACATTTATAATACTTATTTACAACTTCAGTCACTTTTTAAATATTCTATGGACTCGTAAAAGCTGTGGTATTTGTTAGTAATAAGTATTTTTTTATCAGGGTAAATGCTTTTAGTCACCGTCCTACCGGCCCTGGGTGAGCCGGAAGGGTGCGTGGGTGATTGGTATCGACCAACCACTTAGCAACTTCTTTTACTGTAACTACTCTAATAGGCATAATTTGCTAAACAACGATATAAAGACAATTCTTAAGTTATTATTTTAAACTGACGAAGAAAAGAAAACACAAGCTTTCGAAATCAAAAAAACAAAAAACACAACATCGAAACGAATGAAAGATTAAACAATCAAGAGAGAAGGTAATGACAGACGTAGCTGATAACTGCGGTAATTTAAATGTAACTATAATGAAGATGCCCCTCTACGAAGTTAAGACATTCGGTTAAAAGCAGCGATCGCACAGGATCCAACCTTCTATAATTACATGTTTTGGACGTAGCGTGCTTACATTCAATTAGCATAAAACTGCAGTTTAACAATTACTACATCTTAACTTGAGAGTTCATTTGAGTTCCGGAGTCTGTCGTTACAAGTTCAAAGTCCAGGTTGAAGATTGGGACTTTTGCCATTATGGTTATGAGTACATAATTTGTAGTACTTTTATGTTCGTCATTGGGCCAGCATTGGGTCGTATTGTCATTGGGCCACCAGCCCAAAAAATAAACAAAACATGATGACAAACATGAACATGAGGCTTTTAAGGCTGTAAATGTTATTTTTACCATTATAACAATTAAACCGCCTAGCGCCTGTTCGTTTATTCCTGCTACAAAATATCTGACTTATATTATAATCAATGTGTGCTAGTTCCTTTTTTCTTTAATTTTTCTCTTGTCGCAGCTGTCGAAAACAGTTTATTGGATATATTTGCTACAATGCAATGTTGCGTCTGTCGAGCGCTAGCTTACTATTTGCCAGAAGAAGAGTTGGGTAAAGGCTAGTGGCAATGTCTGAAATTGTAGCAAATTACTATGAAATCTGGTTTACAGGCTATCAGTCTCGAGTAGCTATTCGATAATTTTTATGGCATAGGAGGTCAACCATCAAAGCCCACAGACATCCGCAACACCAGATCTAATAGATGCGTGCCGGCCTTTCAGAGACGAATAAGCTCTTTTCTTGAAGATACCTAGATCTTAACGGTCCGTAAATACCAAGGGAGGCAGCTGATTCCATACAACGTTACTCTTAACTACATAAATACTTGTCATTAATTCTAACCTGAACCTGTGACCTTAACATTATTTTTTACCATTAAAGCCTGAAATAAGCTAACTGGTACTTTATTAGGAACCTGTGATACAGGTGTAATTAAAATAATAATCCGTATTCAAAAACCACAACAATAACGAGGAAAACACTTTCTCAATCCACAAAAAGCCCTTTAATTCTTACTTTACAATTAATTGCTCGATCGTAGTTGGTACAACGAGTCTGTCCTTAAACCGGACAGATCAACACACAGTTTAACCCACATGTACCCAATTAAGACGTTCCTGGGACCAGGAAACACGGTACTCATAAATAAGTGCTCCAAAACCACCAATTACTTCACTATAATTGAATTGACAGGGTAATAATTGGAGTACATCTGCGTTTACGTATGTACTAATGGGTTTTGTGAATAACGTGCCTGTGGATATGGTAATATTCGCGTACTTTTACATGTGAAATGCCAATAAACTACAAGTAGGTAACACCCTTTTTAGGGTTTCGTAACTCGTTATGCTTGCAAACATGATCTTACGGCCCTAAAGACCTGGATCCTACGCTGAACAAGAGCTTTTCTGTGGAACGCGTAGAAGGATCGAGCTGAATTTCATGCCAAATACTGAGCGTTACAATATCTGGAAACCCAGAATTTATTCTCCTAAATCAACACAATCGAAAGATAAAGCTGTAACGCGCATATGTGTAACAAAAAAATATTATTAGTATTTATCGTTGATATAGAACCATAAAAAATGAAAATAGAACGAAGAAAGAACTTACAGTACAAATAAAGAAATAATATATCATTCGGTTATAATAACTTTAGACTGAATTAAATTGGCATAAGTTTAATGCTACGCCATTTAGAATCTACTAAACCTTGGGCTAGCGCAGAACACACACAAAGTTACTTTAAAATACGGAACCCTAATATCAGAATTAAAAATAAAACGTTCTGGACCACCGATAATATCCACTAGAGAAGCCCCCCACTTGTCCGACACGCAGGGGCAATATCTCCAGCCAAAGGTCAGGCGGCTTCCTCATGCCCAGGCTCCTCTTAATTCACTATTTATGACCTGATTATAATTACCAATAAACAAGCGATCAGTTAATCCATACGATAATTACTAGAAAACCACTTAAAGTTGTATTGTATGGTTCAATGTTCTTGTTTTTGTAGGGTTTTTATTAACTTCTTATGAAGGACAACACAACTACTATGTAGTGATGTAGTGATTATTAATATATATACAACTTTTTTTTCATTTTTTCGAGATGAAAAAATATTCTTTATTATTTCGGACGGTGGATGATGGATCTAAAGGGCTGTCCGAACGATTAACGAAAATCAAAACAATTTTTTGATAATTATTTCTAGATGATGTGTCTATGATGTATGTGTATGTAGAATTAGTAGTAATAGTAGTAAAATATGTGACGTCACACTGGGGAGGGGGGTCACACGTCACACTCTCATGTGACCAACTGTGATAAGGATGGGGGGAGGGGTCAAAAAATCAAGGGAGGGGTCAAGAAATTAGTGTGCACCTAATTTAAGGATGGCCCCAAAAGTATCTCTGTCAAAATTTAAAATGATGAGATCTTGTGTGACAGGAACATCATTCTTACTTAAAAACAAAAAAAAATTATTTTGTAAAATTAAATCACTAAATATTAATATATGCATGCATATCTACATGGCTTGATTAATAACAGTAATATTACATCTCTAATATGGACCGTCATAAAATCATTTGTAAATGTCAACTTTTATGACACACGGTTATGACAATTTGGGACCCATAAGTGTTCTAGAATTATATATTTTTGTAATTTATTTTATGATTCATAAGATCAAGTTTATATTATTATATACTTCTTAAGTCATTAACATACACTCAGTAGGTAAGTCAGTTTGCCTTTTAGAATAATTTTTTTAATTACGTCGAAAGTTCGAAGTTTCGGTATAGGTCGAAGGATAAAAACTCTATATATGTGTATAAAACACAATACAAAGAGCACAGTAATGAATATTTATTTTTATTTTATTATATTAATCTGTCAATTAATTCGGAATAATTGGAATACTGTGCGTTCCACACATGCGTATTTTTATCCGTTATTCGAAAGTGGATCTGCTGCAGAAATCGTAAACAAATAAAACGTATATAGAGCTGTGGCTCGCCCTTGGCATTCGCTCTCAATGTCGCAGGAAGGAGGCTCGCCTAGAAGCTGGAATTGGGTACCGTACTACAGAACTATAAACATATAGACACGTGCAGGCATTAATTGGATCCAGGTTTTAACTACTAATCGTTGTCGACTCCGCTAATTTGTCCGCTAAGTTGAACACACCTTTGAAAGTTGGCTGTAAATTGCACGGAGTACAAAGTATGTTTTGTTCTTTCTGATTATTTTTTTGTTCATATAGACCAATAGGTAGGATATTATAGAAATCGCACTTACAGTTCGTCGAATTAGCAAAGATTGTTTTGTCTTCATTGTTTAAGGAGACGTTAGGGGGAAAGACCTCCATCTGCGGAAAGAGAGAGGAGGTCTTTTTTTCGCGGGGAGGAAAAGATGTATCCGGATGTGAACTTTCTACTTGTTAATGTGTGTTATAGTAATTCGGAACAAGAAACATTCATGAAACATGAACTCTATCATTAGATAGAGTTCGTATAACGATCACGACATGTGTCTCACAAGTCGATTCTCATCAACCTTGTCCACATATCCTTGTTTTAGTGGATACGTACGAGCTGAGAACAACCCTTTAATATTTTACAATTAATTTACTCTCGACAATCGTATAATCTTCGCTATCGCCACCGCTTCGCACAATTGTGTATTCACCGGATTCCAAGTGACTTTGACTGAATCTTACGTATATTGAAAGGGAAAAAAAATTTCAGTGATTCAGAGGCGGCCCAAAATTTTAGAATCTTCGTTATTATTATTAATGTAATAAATACGTTTTGAAGTGTGTAAGAAGTTTTACGTTTTTGTGATTAATGATGTCGTATAAATGACAAAGGTATTTTTATTTCTCAATTATTATCTGTTGGTTTTCGGTATCACACAAATCTACATTTGTATCACTAAATTGGTATCGCTACAAACAGTCATCGATAAAGTTATCTCTCATAATTTCAAACAAAACACGCCAAAAAATACAACACATCTTCTAATTCCATAATGGAGTAGAGAGAACTAAGTGCCACATATCACGATCCTTTTATATTTGTCTTTATCATCATCATCATCATCATAATCAGCCTATTGCAGTCCGCAGTTGGACATAGACTTCTCCCATGGCACTTATTTGTCTTATTTCCTCCAAATTCATAACTTTTTTTCCAGCAAATACGCAAGTTGTGAAGACGATTGACACTCACCCAAAAAGCATAATTTTAAATACTAACTAGACTTGTTATGATTATTTTAATTCGTCTTGTGTTTTAGATCGTTCTACATCAGCTCCGCTCTACACGGGTGTTTGTTTACATGAACTTAGTGTTTGTTATTTGTTTTACGTGCAATACGATCAGAACCAGAATTAAACATCTGGTTTAAAACTTGATATGGGTACTTAGCGACATTTTTTCTTTCGCACTAAATATGGGCTTAATTATTATTAATTGTATTATTTATGTAGTGGTTTTGAGATAAACGAATCAACGAATACTCTATATACGTTTATTCAAATGATGATTAAAAGATGAGAGCAAATTCCTTTACTTAATTCCTTCCGGTTGGTCGTGAGAAATTTTCAAGAAATTTGCAATTTAATGCCACTGACTGACTTCAAATAAAAATGGCTATTGGTGTGAATACATCAAAATGGAAACCTAGACAATTGAGAGGAACATCACAGGACGAGCAAGAGATATTGTTGGTTTGGCTGTTTGTAGCTTTGCTCTTTTCTGTGGGCTATTTTATCAATGTTCTAGTGCAACGTCCAAATTTAGGAAAGCTTCGGATATCTTTTATGAAGACCCTATAGGAGAAGTGGAGAGAAAACAAATTATTGCTAGTGATTTGCGTAACAGAAGTGCTGGTAAAATCAGAGAGCTCGTCGAATATAATGAAAGGCCTGATTTACCAGATAAATAATATGAACCTAATGATGAGTTTAGAAAGTTTTAGTGATAGGTGGGTAAACATTAAATTGTAGATACAATATTATAGTTAGAATAAAATGCTACAACTTCTCATTGTACCGATTTTTTTTATGGAGAGAGAGAGATCCCCGATTGTAGAGGTATGAAATAATCTGCTCTTAGGCGAGTCATTTTATAGTTCACAAGTGCACTATCTATTCCCTCGTTCTCCTTGAAAGATGTAGAGGAGCAACTCATATCCTATTTAGATGTTTAAGGACGTCGATATTTATTAGGACTACGACTGTTTTGCGCCCCTGTACTATAAAAAAGAGGCTTACGAAAAGGTCAAATGCGACCTGCCATTCAAGATCTAACAGTGATCTCATTACAAAAGACTGCGAGACATGATCCGCTTATGTTATGTCAGGTTCACAAATGATCAATGTCGCGGTGATCAGCGCTAATCCGCTGTGGGCGGTTGTGATGTACCGGTGACTTATGACAGGTAGGATTATTGCTGCACTAAGTGGGGTGGACATGACCTGGGACTTGCCTCTTGCTCATACGATTCTGCCGTTTTTTGCGGTGTTTGTGTTTTCTGCGGCCATTAAAGGAGGGACATTTGCGCAACCCCTATGCGAATGCTTATGCCGGTGATCGGTGGACGGTCGGTGGTCACCAAGAGGCGCATTTGCTGGTTGGCACCCTTACACAAAAAGATGCATAACATCTGAATAGACTGACATGATCAGTGTCACCTTCCGCTCACATAGGACCGGCGTGGAGTGCCGGCTGTGACGGCTTTCGTGGTGGTTTTGATAATAATCTGTGGTCCATTTTGAAGGATGGCAACGCAACTGTACAGCCTCATGTTTATTGAAGTTTTTTACTAAGTCCACTAGTGATGTGATATTTGTAGAATTTCAAGAAATATGTATTTTTTCGAAGATAAGATTTTTTTTTTAATATACGTGGTCATCTGAGCTGTTGAAGTCATTTTCATAACTACCGATGTCCGTAGACATCCGCATAGAGGTCGTACAGGCGCGTTACTCTCCTTCCACCTCCTCCCTCCATGAGCCACTTGGCACACCGCTGGAAACTCACGAAATATTTTACACCGGTATAGTGTAAGCGAGAGGTACCTCCCTGATCGTGCCGACCCAATTCGGCTGCCTGCATACATGCAATGGTGCCACGTTGCATGTATGCAGGCAGCCGAATTGGGTACCTACCTCTACTACCTCTTGCAAAAAGGGTTAAAGATAATATCTGTTTGTTTTTCTAGTCGAGTTTCGGCGACGGCAACCACCTGTATAGAGCCGAGTCAACTGATTTTATAGACTTATCCGCCTCAGGTAAAAAGTTATAAATATAATTTACATTTAAATCTTTGGAATCTTTGACGAGATCAAACAATAAAACCATTTATCAACTGGCTTTTGGATACCAGTTTCTAATCTTTCTCTCGAATCATCGATGTAATAAAATAGACACACACGCAGAACATTCATATGTATGTCACTTCAATCTTTAACATTATTAATTTGATAAGACAGTATTACCTTACCTCTGAGTGCAATGGGTGTAATGTACTTCTTCTCAATTTTCTTAAGTGCTCTTAAGGTTAGCTACATAACGACACTTAAAAATAACCTTCTTTCTTAAGTAGACCAGTGAAAAGGGAAACCTTTTATTACATTTTGGCAAATTCTTGTTAAGGAAAATAGAAAATTATGTATTTGTTGCCTCAATATTATCGAAATGAATTTACGGCGATTAGTAGTAAAATATAGTAACACAGTCTTTTTTTTCAAACTGTGTCGTAAATCCAACAGAGTATGAACTTTAAATAAATACGTTCAAAAATATTCTTACATACATCTATTCTTTAATATAAATCAGACAATGTTCTTTCTAAAAATAAATAATAATGACCTACATTATATACTATGATAAAGTTTAGAAAATCGAAAAAATGAAATGAATTAAATCGCTGATGTTATCATATCATATTGAGTTCATAAATAAAACCAGACCATAGACAAGAAGAAAAAAATATCTCCCAACTGAATGGATACGCATTCACAAAAATGATTATAAGTACCTATATGCGTTACTGAATCAGAACTTAACTTGCCCGATTATCTCGCGTTTGGTCAAAGTGATTTTAATGCAAGTTTCAGAAAAGTATTTGTTACAGATTCCTATATAAAGATTCGGGTATTTGAACCGATTCAGAAATAAGAGGTTCTTAGTTTCAAATGTATCTAATTCTTTCGTTGTGTGTGATTTCTTATAAGAAACCTACTAGACGAACTGCGCGTATTTCCTTGGGCGATAAAAAATAAAAATTATACAATCGTAATAGAATAGATATAGCCTCTAATATGTTACTTCCTAATATTGTAGTTTTTTATTAGTTACAATATGAAACAAACAAAAAAAAATCCTCTTTACAATATTATAGTAAAGATTTATAATCCTAAAGTTACATCACTTGCCATGACCATGACATTATATTTGATTACCCAGATCACGGGAGCAAACGATATCCAAATGACAGCAATTAATCTCCACTTCTGTGTCTAGATATTAATTATCAATGTTTTAATCACCTGCCGACGGAAAGCGAACTGGAATATCATCTTTTTAAAATTCATCCCAATGTCAACTCTCAACATTCAAGTTCAAGGCCGTACATTTGTTTGTGAATCTATTCAGTTTATACCCAAACCAGTTCGAGCCATCAATAAAAAAAACGCTTTAAAAACTGAACGTTATATTTTTATTGCTTCGTGTTTCTATATCGATGACATCTTTTTTATCTGTCACTTGGAAAATATTATGCAAGTATATAACAGGACGACCTATCGCAAGGTACGGCGTTAATATGACGTCCACCGAAGATAGGGAAGGAGGACTTAAAGACAAATAGAAAAAAAAAATTGTAGGGAGAAAAGTGAGCGCATCTTTTTTGGAGACGCAAATGAATACATTTATGTATGATACCCAGGTATAGCCCAGGTGGGCCTTAGACCTATGTACGACTCGATACTTGTGCAAAACCGACTAAACATATGTATGCCATCAGCCGCTATAATTGGAGGCTCCGCAGGCAACAGAATATATCCAGCGACAGGCTGGCGCGGCGAGAAGGCCAGGCTTCTCCTCGCCGGAGACTGTCCAGCTGCCTCTGAGCGGTCGCTTCTATGTCGTTGTAACCGTGCAATGGCTCATCTCTTGGTGCACCTCATTACTTTAAAATGAGGGATTCTTTGTGAAATAACCAGAACCTTGCAGCATTGTATCTGAATTGGACCGTCTCGACAGGCAGCTCTAGTCTGCTCTGAGACAAGACAATCTCGCCAAGTGATTGCTATGCCGTCGCGTTTGGTACGGCTTATGACTTCCTGGTGACCATTGAAAGGAATGAAGGGCTATGGGCGTCTAAAGTCATCAAAAGTCAGTCTCTTCATTTTCCCCTTAAGGAAAAAAAATATTTATGAACAACTCTTTACAAGGAAAATCAATGCGTGCCAAAATTTGATTGCTCTAATATGATGACGCACGCAACTTAAAATGTCGCTCGACATGAACATAAGTGACTCACAAAATGGATGTCAAACAAATAACCGCCAAAACAATAAAATAATTTCAGTATTTGTTCATTTTGCGCTAATAAACGATATAACTTATGAGTATTAGCCGAAAAAGACTAAAATTTTATTTTATATTCAATTTGCATCGATATTTCTAAATTTTATTCCATAAAGTGAATTGATACCATATTCGTATAAATCAGATATCCATTAATGGTATAATGATATGTGAAGAATAAAGATGTCTTTTGATCCTATCTGTGCATATTTAACGTCAAATAAAATAGTGTAGAAAATAAGTTAAAATCCCATGCTATCATACTAGTATAATAAATGGGATTTTTGTGAGTGAGTAAACCTTTAAACCTTTAAGGAAAAACTACTGAACAAATTAGAATGAAATTTGACATAAATATAGAGTTCATCCGGAATAATAAAATATTATAATGTATATTACTTTTAACACGTTCACTGCGCTGTGAGGTCTTATTGACCCATGTTGAACTTACATCCCGTGCGGCGAATTAAATACTTCTTATTCACCTGGTGCGGAAGGCATAACTTTAAGAATTATTATTGAAAGAAAAAGACAAATAGACATAGCTATTTCCTACTTCAATAGGAACACTTTAAAATATTTAATACAATCATGGGTCAATTTGACCTCTGCCGCACCTAACAACAAATATTACTCTCCAGTGCGGCGTGTGGCCAGTATGATCCCCCACCCTCTGCACCCCACGCTCGCACCATTAGTGATGCGCTGTGCAATGTAGTGGGAGACGTCGCTCTCTAAATTAATTAAAAAAAATACATAAAAATATTGAAGCATTAGGTAGATTTAATTTTGTGTTTGTCGGAAACTTTATTATGAAAAATGCCAAAACGCAGTTAAAAAAATTTGTTTATTTCAGTGATAGTGATTCTGAAAAAGAAAAAAAACATTATGTTTACCGTGTTATAATATAGAGCATAAAAATAATACCTTTTTATAAATTACACTTATTAATTTTAAATAAGTATTTTATTTCAATAGCTACCGCTAAGAAGTATATGTCTTAGTGCTTGCCATCACTAGTATTTTGATAACTTCAGTGCGTTGTGGGGTCAATATGATACCACAAATTGTACCCCCTGTTTAGGGCAAACCAAAGATGGAAGCTAAAGACGCTGCTAACTGTAAGTTGCCAGGATGTCGAACTAGCATTCCTGAATGCAAAAAACACGGTATTGTGTACCAAAAAGTCATAAAAAATATTTATATCTAGAAATTTAAGAGAGGTTAATATGACCTCACGACGCACTGAAAATAAGTCCTGTTTGGGGCAGAACTACCCCATAACGCACCAGTTTAAAGTTTACATATAATGTGTTCGCAATGAACGTGTTAAGCCGAAACGTGTTAAAATGTAAATAATATTTTAAGGGTATCTAGGATTTATATTCATCGTCGTCCACTGTCTAAACGGATAAAGATCTGCGAGCCTGCTGCCTGTAAGGGTCTTAATGTATACTTATACTATGTAGGTATCAAGAATGACCATGAATGAACTATGAACTGGGACCAGGGGCCAGGCTGGGAACCTGGCCAGGCCCAGAAAACGAAAGGCCTCTTTTGAAGGAGTTCGGTTCGGTGGAAGGACTGGACAGACGTCGGGGTGCCCTGTCGCTGACAGATCCGGGGCACTCCAACATATGCGGCCGATGGCACTCGGGGGGTCTAGAGGGTATTCGGCTCCGCTGGGAGCCCCACACACCCATCGGATCCCACCCAGGTTCCATGGCAGTGCGTTAACGCATTTCACCGCGAAAACTATGTATCAAGAAGAAAAATTATGTGTGGACTATAATGATTATTTTTTTGCAACCAGTCACAAGTAGGGCATTTTGAAAAAAAAATATGTGGAGAAGTCGACTTTATTAGTAGCAACTAGGCATGTACCTACTTTTTAAACAAACAAGCTAAAAATATGAATTTCATCTTGCAACATAATCGCTGCTAAAGTTAAGCTAATTAAATCTCATTAAAACTTGGTTGACATAAATGTTTATCAAAATATATTGCAAAGTAAGGAACGACCAGTTAGATTAGGTTAGAAACCCTTCTTTCAATTAAGGTTTCTATTATCCACTGTAAACATATTGATCTCTCAGCGACACAAGGTATAGGTATACATTGACTCGATAATCGATATATTATTAATCTACCTATTTAACACCTATTTAAAATTTATCACGCATATTTATTGTATATTAATTATAATCAATTAATTAATAATTGATTCATGTTGCTTTTAACTGTTAACCAAACTTGCCATAACCAGGCCTATTAGTAATATCAA
>LUGF01033746.1:252382-263079 GCA_001625245.1 Calycopis cecrops | reverse complement strand
TTCCTTTTCTCTTCTTCTTCCATTAACTAAATGTACTTAAAATACGTTTCACTCAAATGTTATTTATTAAATACTTTGCTATATTTCAATCATAAAAATTAGTTAATGAATTCAAGTAAGAAAATTTTATAATGTATTATATTTTGTAATAATCAGTAAAATTCTTCTTTTAATTATCTTCTCAATTATCCCCTAATTGATGGGTGGTTAATCTTCTGGTATCATTAACTCGGTTGCGTATCCGATGAAACGTGTCGGGAACGTGTCGGGACTTTGTCGGGGGTGAACTTATTAGCTACGGTCGTCTATAGTCTATACCGGATATGGTTTCAGTAGCCAATCACGTTACAGGAAGTGGACTCCCATTTCGTTATTACACGGGACTCTGGACTCTAGAGTCCAAGGCCACGAGTCCAGTGTCACCTTGGACTCTAGAGTCCAGAGTCCCGTGTAATAGCTGCTTAAACTTCATTTATAAGTAGAGTTTTTATCTTGCAAATCCAATTACCACAAATTATCCTTTAACTAAGTATAATGATAATATTTTTACTAACAATTAAGATATTTTTTACAATTATTAATAATTGGTGTTATTTAACATATTTTTATTTGGCTCTTTAGCCAAAAATAATTACATTTTACATAATATAATTTCGTATAATATAATGTTTACTACTCACCTTAAATAATCCGAAAATCTTCCAAAATCACAAATTTTCCGATATGTTGGCGCACTGGCACAAAATTAAGTATAGAAAGCACCGTATCGAAAGAAAAACAAAAACTGTTCTAAATTCAATAGGCGCGCGAAGCCGCAAATGTGTCAGTGGCGCGGGCGGCGCGGCCTAGGCGTCGGACGCGGCGCGAATTGAAATGCGTTAATTTGAAATATTCAGGACTTATATCCCGAAATATTGTCATGTATCGATCGACACTGCGTCGCGGTACCTCCGAGACTGGCTAACTCGGTGGCAGGACAACGACTTTATAAATTTCGACCATTACAATTGGTACCTACGGCTCGGATAGATTCGGCGTGCTGTACGGTTAGCCAGCGACGATCGAATCGCGTTTGCTAATTGATTTCATAAAAAATAAACAACATAATGATGCGACTGGTATTTTAGTTCGTTGACCTTTTTTATAACTATTTTTCTAAATATATTCGTTAGCTTAAATGTGATATAAAATTCATATGGGGATATTTTTGATTATATTACAGTCCCAACGGCTTTAGAAGCGAGAATCCGCGAATTAACGACGAGTTTTAGATAAATTTTAATAGTTTTAACGTCCTTGTAAAAATACCAGTCTTGGAAATATACAACACTTTTTAAAGCCTTTCGTATGATATTAAAAATGTTGCATTTTGCCACGGTAGGGAAAAAAAGCTGACGGACTGCATGATACGATGATCCTATCGACGTCCATTTAAAACTGCACTTCGAGAGGAAATGCAAGTGTAATGTATATTTTGTGTCTGGGTTAAACCCTCGATCGTTTTAACCACCCGCAGAACAAGACATGTTTGCAAAACCCTTAGGCGGAGGCTATTTTATCTATGAGGAAACCTCACAGCCGCCATGATAAAATATGTCAAACTAAATGACAGGGTACGTCACTTTATAGCTTTTGCCGCCAATCACGTTTAAAATTACTCGATATGGCCTTTTATTTTTGTGATTATGTATCGATGTCTACCAATTAAATCGCAAGCACAATAAAATTTATGTCATCATTTTATCGAAAAACGTTATTTACAGTTCGCTGATAAGCTAAAAGGATTCGTGAAGCTACGTTTGAGTGGCCCGTGTGTCAAAGTTCGTATTTTGAGAGTTCAATTAAATGACAAATATACCGCTCTTTTTTCGAAGGATGTTTACAGGAAATGCCTCAAAATAATAGCTAAAGTTCATATTTGCACGGGTAATTTATAACGAATACGTACGAATGTACACATTTGTGTTCTCTGCAAAGTCCAAGTGTTACAAATCCAGGAATATATAAAAAAATCTTATTGATGGCGTTTGTAATAGGAACAGTGCGTTTGTCCGTCGCGTAGATGCTAATTCGTGCATTTTTGGTGTATATTAACATTATTAATATAACAATTAGATATCAAGTAATAATTCTCTATCGTCATTATTTAATTTTCATCCGTTCAATAGCTAAATTACATTTGGGTGTTTTAACAGTTAAATCGCTGTCTCTACATTTCATGCACGGTCCTTATTACTGGGTACTAGACTAATATTTTCGGACCCTGGTGGCCTAGGCCAGGTTTCAATTACCCCCCTCCCTTCTAAATCGTCATAATGTTCTTTTATTAATTACCATCTCTTTTACGCAGTTCTCATGTGGCGTGCCAGCCCGCAGAGCCGTATCAGATCAGACACTCCCGCAACAGTTCCCAGTCTTCAGTGAAGTCCTCGAAGGTCCCACCTCCGCACATGACATTGTCCGCGACCTTGTCTAATCGGAGGCGTTCGACAAATGTCGCAACGAAACCCGCTCCCAAAACACACTTCGTACTTCTTTTATTATGTAAACGAAGGCTTGTTTTGTACACTTTTTAACATCGAAAGGTTGAGTTTTGTATGTGTGAAAACTAGCTTTGATTTCGTACGTATTCTGCATTTAATGATGGAGAGTACCCCAGAATAGAGAGAAAATGGAGGGGACTCTAGGTTGTTGTAATATTTATAGGCAATTGTAGTCAGCAAAACGCTCCGGCAACGTCTCTTACCCACTTAGGCTTAAATACATTTTGGGGTTAGAGAGAAAGAGCGCAACGCATTTGCATAAACTGTATGTGGATGTTTATAGACTTCGGTAGTAATCGGAAGGCTCCGACTTCTCGTTGGCCTCCTATTCAATTAAAAAAGACCCGGTGATTTAATTAAGGTGCCACGTCGCGTTGGAAGAAAGTGGGAACTGATGAAGACTGTTAAACAGCGAGAAATTGTCTACTACACGAACTTACAATGGCTTCCGTACCCGAAATTCACTTTTTTTTTTTTTATTGCTATAAGTGTTTATGTAAATGTCTAACATGATAGGTACAAAGGTTATAGCGTGGTTGAAAATCGCATCACGACAACACACCGAAACAGATCGTAATCATGTTTGGCAAGGAAATACTGTATTGACAATGTAACTCAGGCATTGAGGCTTCCAACATCAATAAATTACTTTCAATATTTTATCTAGATTACCTAAGAATCGAGACACGAGATATTCAATTTTAGGGTACCTACTACATTGACCAATGATCCCGTGAAGATCGAAACTCGATCTAAGTGAAACTTTTTTGTACCTAATTAAAAACTAAATATCATATGACATGTTATGTAATTTACAATCTATATATAAATATATGTAAAACTTAGAGTAATTATAATACAAAACGTAAATTTTCAACACTTGCAAAAGCATAGAAACTTATATATTAATGTGTCAAATGCATGGTAGTGTGTGTAAAGTTTTATTTATTAAATTATAGCACTTTATAAACATTATTATTAAAAAATATTAGCGTTCTGCATTTTTCGTACACGTAAACTATAAGTGTGCCAAATTTCATGCTCCTACGTCCGCGCTATTTTCGTAAAAATGTTCCCGAAGTTTTTGCTTTACGTATTAATATATAGATAGTTAAGGAATGGTAAAAATCCGCCCCGTAGTTTTGGAAAACTGGACGGATTTTAATCATTCTTTCACCAATGAAAAGCTACTTATCAGGAAGTAACATAGGCTACCTATATATATTTTATTACGATACATTTTTTTTTTACTTTTGACCCCCAACGAAGAAGGCACGAGTTGGCTAGTCTATTATATAGTAGATGTAGCTATATGTATAGTATAGTAAATAACATTGTAATTCGTATTCGCACTTCCAGAAACCAGCCGTTCCAAAAATGGAAAAGTTTCGCTGCCGTTCAATTGTTTTTTTTTTTCACCTGACAAAGGACATAAAATAATCCAATTTAAATCCTCAACTTGACGAATGTCACACACACGTCCAGACACAATGCAATAAATTACAATAAAGAAAACATGGTCGTGTCGCTGAAAGCTAATTTAATAAGTCCTTCAAGACACAAAAGCTCAAAAGCTTTATAACGCGTGACCACCCGACGATATATCTCGGCTTTTGATACGAAGCTCTCAATCGAAATGTCAATTGAGATGGATGGCGAGATGCGTGATGTGGAGGAGGAAAACGGAAGTGTTGAGCCGAGTTGACACTACACAGTTTAATGAAACACTTTAAGGCTTATGTTGAAACGTTTTAGTGATAATTATTCAAAAATTCCTTGACATTTATACCCTTATGTACGTTGTCGAATTTTGAAGTAAAAGTTCTATACGCGCGCTTGACTTAGGGTGTAAGCGGGCGAGAGGTTTACAAAATCACACATCGGGTGAGGCCAATGGAAGTTGTCATTCAAATTCAAAATTCAAATTCGATTTAAGTGAAACATTTTGTATTTAAAAATTAAAAATCGTAATATGACATGTTATGTCATTGTAACTACTGTAATCGTAGACAGGTATTCTCTGTCTACGACTGTAATTAATTGTGTATTAAATCAATAATTAAGTTTTACTTCAGTTGTGTGGTCTAAAGCACACACTTTTTTTTCTAAAATCTAAAGGTATTACCAATAGAAATAGCAACAAGTTAAAAGCTCTAGTACTCACTTTACAGATTGCTACGAGTGCACCTAACCTAAGATCTCAAGTCATGTGAGATGCAACAAATATAGAGTATCCAGAGGCTAGAGCTGTGTTTATGACTGTTGAATGAATGCACCAGCTTCCTAAGCCACCCGTGACCATAAACTATTAACCAATAAAAACATATTACTGCATTTTATTTATATAATATTATGTACTATATTATAATGCAATTTCTTTTCTTTTTCACTAAACATACGCATAAAGGAAGTGTGACTATTTTTCTTTAAATAAAGATTGATTTGACTTCACCAATGATGTTGTAATGATAAATTATGTATACACGAGATAACAATAGTTTTCCTAGTGTCCGCCCACGCTAAATTCCAATCTGCGATAAAGTTGATTACACATTGATTGTTACATGCGATAATGCTATACTGAGCTTATGAATACATATTATGTGTCAAATCATTGTCTTTTTTGGTTTTTTCTTTCTTCTACTATTTTTTAGGTAGGTACTTCGGACTCTTTCTTAGCGGGGACAATTATTAATATAAGAAATTAAATGTGTTTAATGGCCTGCGCAGACGAGAGATTTTAGTCCGCGGCGTAGAAAAAAGTACGCTCCGCGAATAAAGTTCGCTGCGGATTTACTGTGTACTCCACGCACACGGTGTGCAAACATTTGTTGGCCGGAACGTGCCTCACTCTCTAGAGCACAACGCGGACTTAAGTCCTCTGTGTGCGTTGCTTCGCCTAGTCACTAGAGTTCAATTACATTCGGGGACTTCCGCGTACCTTTGTCCGGTCCGCTCTCTGCCTGTCCTCGGTTATTCGGGGGACTTTTTGTACGCAATACTTTTAATCCCTCGTTTGCGTTACTCCATATAGTTGTAAGCGTTCTATTTTAGCGGATAAAAAAGTCCCGGACAAAAATCACTCGTCTGCGCAAACCATAAAGTGGCTCTAATTATTTCGATGACACACGGCAGCCCGTCACCAGTTGTGGCTTGCAACTTGGCTTGGAAACATTACCGAGCTCCTGTATTTTATAACTATAATTAAATCGAGTCTATTTCACTTAATTTTTTAAAGTTCTGGAATTCATCCTCATAATGCGAAGCACTTAAGTGGGCTCTACGATCTAAGATTTTATTTACACGATAAGTGATGCTAAAATAGAGTTGAGTGACCACCTTTCAAAATTAATCTACTGATGCAGAATTTTAATTTATTGCTATTAGGATACAGTTTTATTTTGCGCAAACCGTCCCATAGGCCCGGGTGGAACCCGGAGGGTGTACCTATCGTTTATGATGAGAAGCCTCTACCGAATGCCACCTCTGCAGGAGCCTTCGGCCTTTGTAGTAGACAGGTTCAGATCTATCACCAACTGCATACCCCAGCGACCGAAGCACCGTTCAACCCACGGTCGGGCTATCACAACAGCCGGGTGGCGGTAAAGCATTAGGCTTTAGCTCCAATACCAGTGCCTATTGTAGGTCTCGGCTGCGGAATCAAAATAGAGTTCTATGACGATAAATGATTACGAACAACATCAAAATAATTAATGAGATAAATAGTGCCGGATAAGAATCTGTACCAAATAATTCTATTCAGGGGTCCCCGAATATGCGCTATTATTTTGAGTCTAAAAGTTCCATAGATGATAGATGCCTATAGCCCTGTTTGTAGACTATGCAGACTTTGATTCATAACACAAGCTCCTTAAGCGCGGGGCCCGGAGCAAATCTTACTTTTCTTATGTAGTTTTTAGAGTTCCGTAGCCAAATGACAAAAAACGGAACCCTTATAGATTCGTTATGTCTGTCTGACCGTCCGTCCGTCCGTATGTCACAGTAATTTTTATCAGAAACTATTGGGCCTTCGTAGTTGAAACTTTGTTGGTTGATGTATTCTGTGAACGAACTCGAACTCTGAATAAAAATATGTAAATAAAAAAATAATAAGTAATTTGTGTCTTTGTACCTATAATATGTTTTCAAAAATGATATTAAGGTTACTAAAACTATTTTTCGTGAAAATCAATTCTTTGAACGATAGACACGTCTAAAGTGGAAAAATGCCCTCCCCCCCCTCCACTCTCTAACTTTTAAAATAAGAGTGTGAAAAATCTAAAATATATATTACTGCAGCATATACTACTGCATGTAGATCTCAATGAAAACTTTCAACGAAAATTGATTTGAGCGATAAATATTATTATAAGTTTTTGGGAAACAGTTAATTTTCAAAAAAAAGCAAATACAACTTTGTCGTTCGTACAGACGCTATTAACAACAAAATTATTTTATTTTCTGGTAAAAAATGTCGCAGAGCCACCGATATCTTTCGTTGGTACGGAAACCTCCTCGGTGTGCGAGTCCGACTCGCACTTGGCCGGCTTTTTTCATTCTAAAGCTAGAGTACATAGTTGCATTTACGCGTACCCTGTGCCCATGAGCCTTGCACTAATTGGGCGCCACTGTAGTCTGTATTACCATTTTTAATTCCACTTAATCTAAGATTGATAAGCACTACCGATCGGCGATAACGTTAGTGTGAGAAGTATTCAAACATCAGCTTCGCGCTTGGACGCCGTCTTTATCTTAATTATATCAACTGACATTTGTGAAGACCGTATACGGCGCTGCAGTGAAATAAAATGTGCCGTTAGTACATACAACGTTAGTTTGGAATGTAAGTGATATGTTAGATAATGGAGTTATTAAAATAATATGAAGTCAAAAAAGTAGATTATACTCTTGGTGATCCAGAATAGCTTAACTAATACTCCTTACAGAGAAGTTCTTCTTACAGGTCAGCTATCCAGTGCCATTGTGTTACAACTGAATCAGGCACACGTTCAGCTATTTCGTAGCAGTGGAGTGTGGAAGACAGACAACATATCTGCGAAACCCTTGACTGCGGATCTAGATAGGCATCGGTAGTCGCCAAAGGGCTGTGACAATTCGTTAACCCCTTATCCTACTAATAATTATAATAAATGCGAAAGTTTGTATGTTTGTTTATTTGTTTGTTTGTTTGTTACTCCTTCACGCAAAAACTGCTGAACCGATTTGCCACGAAATTTGGCACACACATAGATAATAACTTGGACTAACACATAGGATAGTTTTAATCCTGAAAAAATATTCCTATAATTCCATTCTATTTTTCTAGTTTTCACGGAGTCGAAATTTACGCGAGTGAAACTGCGGGGCGCAGCTAGTCATGTATAAAGTTAACTCCTTAACATGTGAGGTCTAAAATTCATACCGTGGTGCATGTGACCTTTGCACGTAGGTTCACCTATTAATTTTGTTTTCCAGCTATACCCAACTAAATTCCGGTGGCTTACATAATTCCCTAGATCCCGCGATCTTCCATTTCCCCCAGTACCCGTGGTGATGTCCATTATGTTTACCAGATTGTCCTCACGTGGAATGTGTCCTTGTGACCTTGCGTTCGGTCCGTGAATGTTGTACAGACACAGAGCCAAAAATAGACCAATAGCACATACACGTTCATTCTTTCAACTTCTACAACAATAATATATTCATGATAACAAGTATATACTTACTATTTAAAATATATTTGATATAACTATCGTGCGATGTAGATTTGGTAAAAATGTAGATAATATTCTTGCCGAAATCCCGAACTGATTCAAGGATCAAACTTTCAAATAATAATACTTATTATTTGTTTATTTGTAACAACAGTTTTTTTGCAAAAAGTATATAAAAAGTATAATATTTCACGCTCATAAAATTAGTTTTGTAACTATTAGAAATTTTAAAAGATGAGATCTAAAGATTTAA
Organism: Calycopis cecrops; assembly: GCA_001625245.1. Taxonomy (NCBI): domain Eukaryota; kingdom Metazoa; phylum Arthropoda; class Insecta; order Lepidoptera; family Lycaenidae; genus Calycopis; species Calycopis cecrops. Next base: position 254,569 of record LUGF01033746.1, on the reverse strand, counting down.
GAACTTTTGTTTTTTTTTAATACTTACAGTAAAAAAAAGCTCTCTCATTACCTCCTCTTTTTAACTTTCTGAGTCCGAAGGAGGCTTTTTAGAGTGAACGATTGTTTGTTTGTTTTTAGATTTCTCTTTTCTCTGCTACAGTAAGAGGTAGTGCCACATGCTTGCATGCATGCAGCCGAATTAGGCCGGCACGACCGGGGAGGTACCTTTCGCTTACACGAGACCGGCGTAATACCGAGTGACAGCTGGTCTGTCGTGTTTCGTGCGGTGTGTAAGCAGCCATTGCTCCATGGAGGTGGGGGGAGAAAGGAAGGCAGCGCATTTGTATAGCCTCTATGCGGATGATTATGGACGTCGGTAAGTTTTTCAATTTAATTAATAACATGTAGCGCGCACCAAAATGTCAATCATTTACAACTTATAGGTTAAGTACCCCACGATTTTCGATATCGAGACATTAAGAAAAAGGCAGACCCTGACTCCTGAGACAGATGTTTGGGACAGATCTGATGGTACAGTACCACGAACAGTATAGGTACCTATACTCTGCAGGTCACGACTTGGCGGAATATTAATTTTAACATTTACGTATCTGGGTTTTCCCCAATGGCTGTTTTTGTAATTATTAATTAAATTCGGCCTTTTTACTGAGCTGTCTACTAATCTTTTATATCCTACTAGCTCCACCCGCTGTTTCGGTGATACAGGTAATAATTTACTTTAAAACGATAGACTATAGATGCCTATAGCTAAAACCTAGCAGTATGTCCAATTTCAGCTTGATCAGACGTTGTTTCGAGGGTGCTCCGAGAGATCAGTCAGTACCTATAAACATAACTATAGGTACATATACTATAGAGCAGTGGTTCTTAACCTTTTAGTCCTGAGGACCATTGGACAAAATTTTGTTTATTGATGAGAGGTAATCGCATGGCTCCTGGACCACCTGAGTTGCTTCCAAGGACCACTAGTGGTCCGCAGACTACCGGTTAAGAACCACTGCTATAGAGTATAGACCAGTGGTTCTTAAGCGATGGTCTGAGGACCACTAGTGATCCCTGGAAGCTTCTCAAGTGGTCCGCGAACCATGCCAAAAAATGACAAGAGTCAACACAACGTTACCCGAGCGCGTCATGTCTTCAACATTATTACCTCCAGATCAATAAAGCAACTGAGTGGTCCGCGGCATAACGAAAATTTTGCTAAATGGTAGGTTCCTCGGGACTAAAAGGTTAAAAACCACTGGTATAGACGGTAAGGAAATTCTACAAACAAATTGCCAGACACTCAATCACTCTATTTTTGTGAAGCGAACTGCACAAGACGCCCGTGTCACGTAGGTATGTAGTAGGATACATCTTGTTCATAGAGATCTCTCCTCTGTAGTTGTGTTCCTTTTGGCACTAAAATCTATCTATTACACTATCTTATAGAACAGACTGATATCTAGCATATTGCATGACCTATGTTGTCTAAAATCAAATCAAAGGTTATCAGTACGTAGGTTTAGTCTAAGAGATTGGCTAAACAGTGGTTATCAGTGGGTTTCGTCTAAAAGATACGAGTCCACTCCAAGGAATACTTCAAGTTTGCGTACTCACTATTAGACTTTGTGTAATGTACCGACGCGACGATAAAAATTAAATCACTTTTATTCTAATGACATCAGTTTAATAATTGAGAAATTTTTGGGACACATAGGTAGTGGTACATAATATTTGCTTCATAAGGTGTATGTAATATGTATCTACAAGAGTGTTTTTCAGCAGAAAGCAAACTATTATGCTCGTAGGTATTATTCTTCTTGAAGTTCGATAGCACCGATTGTGTACTGTTGAAAAGCTAAGAATTCTCGCCCATGTAGAGCCCAAAAACGTAAATTTATCTAAGAAAGGCAGGTTCTAGCCTAGGTTCCGTAAAATAACTGAAAATTAAAATCTTAGTACACAGATACAAAGATTTTAGTCTTAAAAAATAATATCATAAGAATAATAAAGGCTTTCGATAAAAAGAACCTCTATAATAATTAAGTCTTTACCTGGAAAATGTTAAAAAAAATCGATTCGCTGGTAATTAAATAATTTATATATAAACGACAATAATACATGTACCTACCTATAGTACTAAGAAACAGGCTTAGTCACAGACAGTAGTACTACAATAGTACTATGTATGTTTCTTTAATTC
>LUGF01033746.1:226663-242717 GCA_001625245.1 Calycopis cecrops | reverse complement strand
GTGGTGCGCGATGGCGCGCAGGTCGGCGTCCACGTCGCGCTCGTCCAGCTGGAAGGTGAGCGTGGTGGCGAGCGGCTTGCGGCGCTTCTCGGGCGCCGGCGCCGGCTCGTTAGCGCGCCGCCGCAGGATGCGCTTCATGGGCGGCTTCACCTGCACACACACACATATATAGTGTTATACAAGACTTGGTCAGTATTGAGGTTGCACATACACAAACCTCAATGGTATAACTTCACAAAAACAATCAATCAGACAGTGATGTAAATAATTATTTATATGCTGCGAAAGCATCTGCACGCAAACATAAATTGTCACATTAACAAAACAAAAGTATACTTAAAAAATAATAATAACAATATCATATACTCTAGAAACAAAAAAAAAAGTAAACTTATAAAAAAACAAACAAAACATAAAAAAAAGAAAGTGTAAATAATAGTACGAGAAAAGCGCAACAGTGTAACCAGTACCCAAAATGGTAACCACTCAGTATGATGGTTGTGGTATCATTAATTATTTAACTTATGGTAATGTATATATTCGTAGGTATTCTTGACATCTGGCTAGTTTCTATACTCTATATAAATGACCGCCGAAGTTCCAAGTCGACTTGTAAGACAATAATAACGTCGCCCTAGCATTTTGATAGAGCGGCCTCTATAAATATCAGTAACTGGGCAGAACACATTATAGTGCACAAGAATATGCGCAAACCCAAGTGCAATCTCTAGTTCCCCTATTCCCCGGGGACAGCAGTTTAACGGTCCTCATGATCTGCAAACAGTTAAAAGCGCAAGTAGATCATTAAGCCTGTTTCGTAGTTTTACTGATGCGCAATCCTCTTTTGATAGAAGTAGTAGTAACTACATTTACCTCTATTGAATCTCCATTGAGCTCCATTGTATTTCTCTCACTTTCTATCAGTTTCTTCTTCTCCTCAAAATCATTTAGCAGATTCTCTCGTAACTCCACTTTCTTCTCTTCAAATTCTTTTGCAGCAGCCTTCTTCTCTGCTATGTACTCCCTCTCCACAACATCAAACATGTGATCTCTGTAACAATTTTGTTTTATTGCAATGTGAATCAAGGTAAATAAACGTAAAAAAAGGAATTTTGTTAAATTCACATTGCTTAATGTTAAACAGATCCAGACCAATATATTATTGAATGGCAAAACTCTGGATGTCGCGGATGCAATAGTTTTCCTTTAAATGACACAGCTTAGAAATAGACTTTTTTCAACAGCAAAGCAAGAAGAATTAAGCAAGTATCTGAAGGGTACACAGCAAAACTAATTTATTTTAATTATTCTTATAGCAATAAGCATAAACACTATTTTTGTGCAGCAGAAGCGAGCTATTTGTATATTATTTAATTATTGTTTTATGTATGTATATATTTAAGTTATGATTAAAGTTTACTTAATTTGAATTAATTAAATTACTAACTATAAAGTAGTTAGTAATTTAATTAATTCAAATTAAGTATTTTCATTTTCTATTAGCAGAAGCTGTTTATATTATTTTTTAAATATGAACACTGTATTGACTATAGGATATATGTGCATTTATTAATTTAGAGAAACACAACACAAAAAATGCAACACTTTAAAGATAAATTTAAGAATTTAAAGAATCTGACTTTTAATTCACATAACATTTTAGAAAATGTTATTATTTATCTACATAATAATTTGAATACAACAAAAGAATATAATCATTGTGATATACATACAAGCTGATGTATAGTGCACACACTTATCAGCGTAAGCAATGAAATAAAAATGTTTTAGTCCAAATAAAATTAATAATTACTTTTTGAATGTCAACTGTTACATCTACCATTGTATGCACTATACAGATTACTTAATACTCCTGCTACAATTGCATATTGATAAATAAATTCAAACAGCCCCTTTTAAGATGATAAAATAGGAAGTGTACATTTTTGGAATCTTATCAAAATGGGACAATGTACAGTATTTGTAGTACAGTACGATTTTATCTTTTTAAAATTCCCTAAAGTGAGAAATAAGGATTTTATAAAATTCATGAACAGAACAGAAATTCAGAAACAGCTTATAGTGTGGTTGTCTAAGATCATTTTTCATTCATTAAGAAAAGATTGTTCTATATTTTATGCAGGAGATACAAATAAGTAATAATATTATGTATAACGTTATAAGTTAACATTACAGTATGACAAAACCTGGGAAGATACTTGGTCAGTTTCTCTTACCTAATGTAGTAAAATAATTTATATGCATACTTGTATAGTCTATTTAATCGGAGCCGCTCATGTAGCTGGTGCTCTAGCCTCTTCACCCTCCTCAGCAGCTCCGGGTGCAGGTTGTCTTCCAGCTGTTGCAGTTGCTTCTTGAGATTTATCAGTTTGTCTTGATACATCCTGAATAAGTCAACAAAGTCAATATTTACCTGCTAGTAAATCTTTACGATAAAAGTAAATCAATTTATAAATAACAATATTTTTCATCTATTGTAATAAGGGAATTAGTTTAAAGTAGGTTACACAGGTAGGATATATAGGTCATGGCATGCTAATAAGTCAAAAATTTTTATGATGGCACAAAATTAACAATTATGTGAAAACTTGCTGCGCCCCGCGGTTTCACCCGCGTAAATTTTGATCCCATGGAAAATCATCATATGGCATCCCATAGAAAACTATCCTGTGTTAATCCATGTTACCCTCTATGTGTGTGCCAAATTTCATCAAAATCGGTTCAGCAGTTTTTGCGTGAAGAAGTAACAAACAAACAAACAAACATACAAATTTTCGCATTTATAATATCAATAAGATTTTTTGTACCTTAACTATTAATACTATAATTTAGTCTGATATTAATTTAAAAACAATATTACTGTAATAGATAACTTAGTCTGGTAAAACTGTTATTATATTATCTTAAGCTATAACACCAATAATAACTAAACCACTTTCACATTTTCATATTTTCATATCACATAAATAATATTAGGTGATAAATCTTTATACAGAAATGTAAAAATATGAACTCACTGCTCCTTTACTTCAACTGGCTCGTCATTGTTGGGTATGTCTGTCTCACTTGCCTCCTCAGTATCTGAAATTATAAATAAATAAATAATAATAATAAATAAATATCTGTGGACTTTTGAACACCACGTTAGCCTAACCCCGTGCTAAGTACCGTAAGGACTAGTGTTACGGGTACTAGACAACGGAATATATTTAATAAGTTTTTATAAATTTAAGAAATTGTATATATTTAAGAATTTTATTATAGAAATACATATAATACAAATATAAACATCCATGACCAAGGCGGGATTCGAACCTGCAACCCTTGGCGCAACATGCTCCACTAATCCGAGCCCTGTACCACTGCACAGCCTGGTGGTCAGTCAGTCATTTGAATGTATATAAATTTTTAGTACACTTGACATTTTTGACATGTTTTCATTAAATATCCTATTTTGTATCCTCATTCCAAGCCTTCACCCTAACAACCTGACAATATTGCAATTTCTCACATAATGTTTATGTAAGGGGTGTGAATATGTGTATAATATATGTTTAGTTTTAATCAAAAGAATGATGGATATTGTTGGTAGTGGAGAAGGTAAAGGTTAACGCCATGAATATTCCCAGAGGCTATAACTCTTGCTGGAGACATTGAGGAGCTTAACAGAACTAAGACTATTTAGAATATTCGCTATGTTGATAACAACACACCTGTACCTGTACAGATCAGGGTACTTGTCTTATCCTGAACTCTTTGTTTGGAAGCAGGAATGTACATAATGATAGTAAATCTATTTTGAGTATAGATGTTGTGATTGAGTGAATCAATATAATTTGGCACAAATGATAACAGCTGCCAATGCACTATTTTTCATTTAATCATAAAATTATGAACATTTTCTCCAGAAAAAGTCCAGAAATTACTTACATTACATTCTCTTTCTGATGGACGTATTATGAATGTTATCCCAATTGCCATAACAGATTGTCTGACTAGCTGTCTGACTTCTTAATAAGAGATACATTAGAGGGACAAACCCTTCCTTTTTTTTCAAGTAATGTTACAATTTGAGTGCAAAGGGGACTAAGAATACGTACTGTCTGTTTTTTAATTTTAGAGAATAAATTTACAGGTATAAATGTCAAAATTAAAAAGAATGATACCAGCGTTTATGTAGTGCTGACCTATTATATGGATTTCAATAAAACGTAAATTATTGACGATTTTTGAAAAAATAATAAACATTTTCTTGTACTGCAAACATAAATTTACAACTATAAATTTATTACGAATCAAACTGGACACCATTTTGTTAACAATATGTTGCAGGAAATGACGTGTAAATTAAAATAAAAGCACGAAATGATTTTGTAGTAGTAGTATAGTTAATAAAACAAGTGTGTTACGGGTTTTTTTTAATTTATAAACCTAAAACCTTTATACCACAATGATATTGTAATAATTCACTTTATAGAACACATTCACGCGTCTTTGTAGATTATAAAAAACGATAATTGTTTATCCGATCACTATCGGCACAATGCTATGTATGAATCACAAAAAACTAGCAACATTGCTCCTGTAAATTTAGTCTCTCAAATTAAAAAACGGACTATAGTCACTTGGAGCTAAATCATAAACTGGACTTAACTGTGTATAGCAAAGCTTATCCATCAAATAGAGAGTTTTGTCCAACTTGACATTAAATATACAAGTACATACTGAAATTAAGGATTAAGAATATAATCGCTAAAATGTTGTTCAACTATATAGTTTTGATGTTTATGATACATATAAGTTGTTTCCCCACTTATATAAGGGAAACAACTTCTACATATCATAAAATGCTACAAAATATTGTTGTTGTATAGTTTATGTCTAGAGAAAGTAGTTAAATGATATTATAAAAAATTACGTCACCTGACTATGAGCATCGGAAGCAGGAACAAAATTCTATTCGACAACCAAAAGATATGAATGACTAGAAGTCTCCGGAAAAGTATTATGTTATTATAACAAGCATTTTATTAACAATATCTACATCTGATGCCAAATAAGAGCCGCGAAACGCGATAGTAAACAATGCTAACCTTCGTCGCTATCATCCAAAGCTGGCGTTTGTAAAGTGTCTTCGGGGTCTCGGTATTCATCCAAATCGTCGTATCCGTCGTCTTCGAAGTCATATTCATCTCCAGGGCCCGAGTATGGCGATCCTTGGTAAGACATAGTCGACGCGACGCGTAACAGTTGCATACAGATTGAATGTAATCACAATTTCAGAAATAAACTCTGAACACGCAGGTGTAACTTAATTAACTGAATACATTTATTGTCAGTTACTTAGGTCATTTATAAATAATATTATAAAGCTGGGGAAAAGATTCCAATCAAGCACAGTATCCCAACAAAATGTAATTTATCTGACGTCCATCTGACGTCAAACTGGACATTCGAACATGTACAAAAGCATCATAATGCGACATATGTAAAAAGCTTTAATGAGTAAGACAGCATGATAATATATTCGTTAAGGTTATCTGATGAAAGACAAAGATAAAAAATACAATTGTGTAACTATGGATATAGCCTTGTATTATCGCATTATATCATAGAGAATATAGAGCTTAGTCATTAAAATGTCAGGAAAATGTCATGAACAGGTTTTCGATGTTCGATTAAATATCGATTTTATTATCACTTGAAGAGATAAATAAGATTATTCAATTAAGTATGTATTAATTTAATTTTAAATTTCTACCGCCTTCGATTATTCTTCATCTATGCTTACTTAAAATATTTTTCATTTTATGTATATACTGTTAAAAAATATTGTTTTAATTTCTTTCCTGTTACATTAATTAACCCACCAAATTAATTAATTAACGACTCTTAAAACTTCAAAATATTTAAGTACTTTTTATAAAATATTAAGAGATTATTGAGACAATAAAAATCTCTTAAACTTAGAGGAACAAAATAGTGTTTCTCGTTTCCATTCAATACCATATAATTTTAAGCTTTTAATGAAGAGCGTCGTCAAAGCCGCGCCGGTCTCAGAGCTTAAAATCCTGAAAACAGAAACATTGTTCTGTGGGACTCACAAGTGAACTAAATAATCACTAAAACCTTAAAAAGTACCACAGACAGCATATATACTGAGGCACTTCGCACTTGTCCACAATGTATTATAAGGAGCTCTCAAAAAGGAGGGTGATCCGACAAGATAGATCAATCACCCTTTTCCGACTTAAGAGTTCTGTAATTAGCTCATTTATCCACAGACTACACAGGTTGCATTTATCTTAACCTCTAGAGGGGACTGAAGAATGCTTATTGCTTACTTATTAGCTATCTTCTTTTCATTTATATTTACATTTCATTATCTGCCCAGCAGTCTTTTAACTTGGTGACGCAGGACGCTCAGTATCTAAAGTTGAAATCTTAGAGTAGAACCATTATTTTTACATTGTATAGATTTTCGGTGTTGAATGCTAAATGAAATTTGTGATTTTATTTTTATTAAATTTTTGTATACATAGTAGTGGGAGATCTAATTGTTGACTTTCAAAAAGTTATTCCTGTAATTTTATTTTGAATAAAAACTTTTTTATTTTCATTTTTCATATAAACAAGGGAATAAAATTAATGTCTAGTTTCGTTAATATGTTAGTCGTTAGACGAGAATGTCAAGGTACAAAGATCACAAAGAATACCTTGTATTAATTCGTAAGGAACTTTTTACCCGAGTCCAAATCTGCGATACATAGCAGAGTCAGAAAAAAAAACGTGAAGATGCATGAAGATAGGTAAGATAGGAAGATCAATTAATATCAAGTTATAAATTTAACAGACTCCATGTCCAAAAAAACCAGGGACCGTGCACTAAACATAGAGGCAGCTCTTTCGCTGCCCTAGTGATCATTTTAGGAATCAAGTGCTAGCAAAACACTAAGCAAAAGACAATAACAATGACGTGACACATGTCATATCATATATACATAGAAACGAAAATTTGCTAGTATTCAGTTCACATTTCAGCCACTAGTTAGCGTGACAGTCTAGAAGCTTGATCCCTGATCCCTGATTGAGATGAATGGTCATTAATTTAATATAATAATGCAAATCGAAAAAAAATATCTGACGAGTATCGATAAATCTCAACTAGAAATCGATATATATTCGTGGCAATTATACTAGATATAGCACGATAACGTATCAATTCCATTTCATGTTCATTTCGTGATTTGTGCACTTGTGCAGTCAGTAGTACTGTAGTAACTAGTATTGTCTATTATTATGATTTGACGTCATGATATAAGGTGGACGTCATCCTTATAAAAATAAAAATCTTATTTGATTGAGTTTGGTGTAATTGCAGCACGCATTGAAGAGTATAAACGAAAATAATCGAAATATACCGTGTGATTTTATTCCTATTCGTTATGCCTGAGCGAACAATTTGTTTATAGCAAGTGTGTCGGTGACGCTATACGCTATTGTGTTTGGTGATGTAATTTAAGTGATTGGGTGGCTTCCTAGTCCTATGCTTCTATGATGGAAGAATCATCATTCACAATTCCAGCGGATGACAATGGTGATACTGAACTCGATCCTAGAATACAGGTCAGTGAATGATAATGTAATAATTTAGTTGCAATACGTTGCCTTATTATTAGCAAAGATGAGCGTCAACTTTGTAGATTATTTCGCCAATGAGCATAATGGATACGACATTCTATATCAAAACATGAAATACGGACTGATAGCTAGCAAAGAACTCTCGGAGTACTTTAGGGAGAGATCGAATATCGAGGAGACGAACTCGAAATTACTCGCTAAATTAGCGAAACAAGCGAACAGCAACTGTGCGCAAGGTACTTTTGCACCATTTTGGACAGTATTAAAATGTTCAGCCGAGAAGCTATCAAACTTACACCAGCACATGTTTCAAAAAGTTAGTGAGCTGGTGAAGGATGTGGCGAGATATGCTGATGAGCTTCACAAAAAGCATAAAGCCGTGAAAGACTCCGAGTCTAGTACTCTTGAAGTTGTTTTACTTATTCAAAACACTAAACAGGCCTTGCAAAAAGCAAAAGATGTTTACACATCCAAGTCATCAGAACTGGAGAAACTGCGCAAAGATAATGCTTCTGCAAAGGACATAGAAAAAGCTGAGGTAAAAATTAAGAAACTTCATGAAGATTACAGACAACTAGCAGAGAAATACAACTTGGTTAAACAAGATTTTGAGAAGAAAATGACACAGACATGTAAACACTTCCAAGATGTTGAAGAGGCTCATTTAAAGCAAATGAAACAGTTTGTCAATTCATATGCTGACATTATTCAAAATAATCAAGATTTAATGGGACAAGTGCATAGAGATTTTAAGCACCAATGTCTAGAGCTAACTGTTGAAAAGCTCTTGGAACAGTTTCTCGTTGATAAGTACAATGCTCTCGAAAAGGGGAACCTGGTGGAACTACCTCCTTCGTTACCAAAGCCTGGTTCAGCTAATAATTCAATTTCTGAGGCTGATCAAATATCCACTGTGTCTAATGGATCACACAAACCTACTCAGCCACCTAAAGTAGCAAAGAAAGAGCCTTCATTCGCTACAAAGACTTCAAGAAGAACTACCTCTTTATTAAATTTATTTACACCTAACTTTCAAAGTAAAGATGAGCCAAGTGTGAGTGTTGAAGGAGCTGCTCCATGTTCAGCACCATCGAGTCCAAGTGGAACACCAGCGACACCAGTTGCCCAAGACAAAGATGATATAAATAGAACTCAGACACTTAGAGAATCTAAGTGGTTCCTAAGAAGCAGAAGAAATAAGACCAAGCTTAAGAAGTCTAAAAAGAAAAAGGATGAAATATCAGAGAATTCCAATGCATGTGACAAATCTGATTTAGAAGAAAAAGAGGAGGAACCGCCTCCCAAAGATGATTTGATGAACTCTCCTGAAGTTGATGAGGAGGGATTTTGTATCAGACCTAAAGACGAGAAGGGGAGTGTATATTCCTCAACAGACTCTGATTCTGAAGAAGAAAGGGAACAGAAGATTCATGTAGAGATAAAGCCCATTAGCAATGGTAGTGCACCCATGTCAGCAAGCCTAGATGAACTCAGAGCTACTGTGGAAAATATTTCTTTATATAAAATAAATACAACCCGTAGAGGCTCAAATGCAAATGCAAGCAAAGCTAGCAGTGACTTATTGGATTTGAATTTCTTTCAAAGTCCTACACCCAGTAACCCAGCATCGCCACACACTAATGTGTCAAATCCTTATGCTCCATTGCAAGGCAACCAATCAAATCTTCTCGAAAGTCCAACGCCTGTATCAACAGCTGATGTAGGTGATCTATTTTCTGAAGTTGGAGAAATGAATCAGTCCAACTTCCGTACATCGACACCAACAATATCGACTATATCATTGCCACGTCCACCATCTAGGCGTTCCGAGGGAGACTTTCGAACTGCTGGCTCATCTGGCTCTCGAGGTCCTTCTCCTTTAACTATAGGAATGGCAGACACAATACCTTTAGCTGTTGCTTTCCATGAAATTATTCACTCTTATTTTAGAGGGACCGAGGAAACAAGATGTCAAGTGAAAATGTCTGGAGATATGATGCTTTCTTTTCCTACGGGTATTGTTGGTGTTCTTGCCAATAATCCTAATCCAGCCAAACTTTGCTTTAGACTGAAAAATATTCATAGACTTGATAATGTACTACCAAATAAACAGCTTATTAGCATTAATGCAATGATGTCAACAAGAGACACAACAGTTGTGGATTTTAACATGCCTGCCTTAACTGCTTTACTAAGACGACAGTCTGAAAAAAATCCTACAGCACAATACTTTAATGTAGATATTCTGAAATATCAAATAAGGCCTAAATCAGGTGCAGCATCATGCCCTCTCCAAATGGTCTCATACTGGAAATGCGAAAGAGATCATACCGATTTGAAAGTGGATTACAAGTACAACCTTCATGCTATGAGTCCACCATCTCCACTACTGAACGTATCTATTTGTGTACCCATGAATGGTGCTGTTAAGAATGTTATAGCTATGCCTAAGAATAGCTGGAATGGAGAAGTTGAGCAGGCCCTGTGGCGTTTCACAGAGCTATCTCAACATTCTGATGACAGAGGTGTAGGGTCACTGAAAGCACGTTTTGAGTTAAGCAATGGGCCTTCAACTAAAACTACACTCTCTGCTCAGTTTAACTGTGAGGGTGCCACTCTGTCTGGTATAGAATTCGAATTGATCGGAAGTGGTTACCGTTTGTCACTCGTAAAGAGACGCTTTGTCTCTGGCAAATATATTTGCGATAGTGATGTGTAATATTGGTCCAATGTCTAAAAAATTCACTTTTGTAAATAGGATTATGTGAGGCATCATTTTGAATAAAATTTTTAATCAAATTGTAAATGATGGGTACCTTATGGGACTGTTTCCTGTCCAATATGAGAGATTTAGTTGATGGTGTTTGTCAATTTTGATTATAACTATTAGTTGTAATATCATATAGCTTATTAACAGCATTTTCTATTGTTAAATTTGTCTGTATTCACCGATTGTATTAATATTATTTTTCTAATAGTTGAGATGTGCCATTGTACACTACTAACTTGGTAGTTTTACGTTTCTGTAGTTAAAAAACAACTTAATAAATTATTGTTTTATAAACATAGTGAAAGCAATAATAAAGTTGTTGTTCTTCTGCATCACAAATTAAATGTAAATTCTTTTCATTACCTGTTATATTGTTTATTTAGAAATTATTCTTGACAATGACATTGTTATTGCTTGATAAGCTTATCTACCTCTTAAGGTCAATAATTTTAGTTTGTTGAAAAACATTTCTATCTTCATTAAAACTATTTTTTTTATCATCATAACATATAAAAATTAACAATATTTAAAATAAAATGATCATTGCTTATTATAATAAATTTTTGTTCATACTTCATTCATGTTGGTTAAAAAGTTTACTATATGTATTGCAATAATATTTTATATTTTTCACACTATCAAATAGTGTTTAATTTTTGTTTATTAGTCCTTTTTCACATTATGATTTTTTATGAATCTCGCTCTTGTATTCTGCAATTTATTGTTCTAGTAATTACATCCTAAAAACATTTTTATTTACCACCGGAGTACAGTTCTTTTTGATATTACGGATAGGTAGGTATAGTGAATGTGTAATGTTAATTTTGTAGCTATTATGATTTTATATTTATTGTTTACTCAAATGTAATCTCATTCATCATTTTTGTCTAATTATAAAAAATACCATTTGTGTATGCTCGGCCTAATGGATACTTTTATTTTGTAATAATAACTTTACCAAACGTGAGGTGTTCATAACTGCATAGTGTAAAATCTCTAGTACAACCAAACCATTCCATTAAAGTAAAATATATTTTTTGTGTTTAAGTTATATTATCATGCCAATTGCCAGTTTATAATCAGATTTTGTAACATATATTGCACTTCTGAGAATATTACGTTATTTTCAATTATTAAAAAATAAGTGCATATTTTTGTATCACAAAATTTGCAGCATGTATAATTCTGATGTATGTAAATTTATGATAATCTGAAATAAAATGTAATGTTAATAATTTTATATAGTCGTTTCTTTTATTTCATTCTTAAAATAAACAAAAGTTAGGAGAACAAAGTAAGTATTTATTGTTTATTTAGTTTAGGCGCTTTCGTAGGGGCAGGAAACAATCCATATAAGGTACAATAGGGCTGCCACACATCAGGAAAATATAATAGTTTATTAAATTTACTTATTTAACATAGAATTATATTAATATGTATTTCTTTCTAGTACTTAGTATCTATTTACAAATTTGGCCTAAAAACTAAAGATAAGAGCAGATGGTGTGTGGCAGAGTAACATAAGATACCTTTATCTAGAGATAATAAGTGATAAAATGTTTTCCAACCGTTACAATGTCTCAAATGTTTCCCGTCCCTACATGTTGCTTGCTTTTGCCGTACATTTGGGAATACAGAGTGCGTGTGCCGTGCGATTGTTTAAAGTTTTTCAAAAATTTTCAGGTTGAATTGGAGAAGTTGAATGCAGCAACTGACGAGATAAACAAATTGGAATTGGAACTAGATGTGAGTGTTTTATATTTTACTATTATAAGTGCTTGAGAGCGTATTTTAATTTGTCGGATCAAATGCCAAAATTAACTGGCCAACTCTCAATAGGGATGTCCATCGTTATTTTAAAATGTGTTCTCTAGTACAAAGCCACAAAAATATTTCGCCAAAGTATATAAGAGTAGCTGTGCCCCGCGGTCTCAACCGCGAAATCAATATAAACTTCAACACCCTATTTCACCCCCCTAGAGGTTGAATTTCTAAAAATCCTTTCTTAGCGGATGCCTACGTCGTAACATCTACCTGAATGCCAAATTTCAGCTTGACCCGTCCAGTGGTTTGGGCTGTGCGTTGATAGATGGATATGTCAAGTTTGATATGAATCTATATATATATAGATTAAGTTACAAAAGTTCGTTTTAACTCTACTATAGAATACCCAATACATAATCTTACTAATATGAAGTCAAAGTTTACATTTATGAAACTTTGCACAGATTATGTGGAATAACTAACATTTTATTAGAATCGAAATAGTTTTGTAATTAGTATTACAATTCAGTGTATATTATACATAGATATCTCCTTATTTCTACATTACGCCTGTATTGGTTTAAACCTGGGCGAGAGGTATCTCCCCGGTCGTAGCACGTTCGGATGCACAACACCAACTATCTCGTACTCAGATGTATATAGCAAAATACTAAGTATTTGGGACCCAATTTATTCTCATTTACTGCAGAGGATAAAGTCAATGAAGGAATATGGAAGCAAGGAAAGTGTGGGTCGTGATATGGTACTCTGTATTTTCTGCCCTTTTTAAGATGTCTGTGTGTTTGTGTGTGTGTGTGTCCATTCAACATTGCCCTCCTTTCGCTACTTTTCTCGTAAATATCGATTAAATTATGAAAGTCGGATGTTAAATGAAAGTAGCGTGAACCGGTTAAGGTTTTAATCGCGCCGCTGTGCCTGCCATGAACCATTATCATCAACGCCTGCCGGCTTTGTTTTTTATAGCATGGCAAAAGATCAGATTATTTTCGGGACCTGAACTTTTGCTGTGGAAGCGAAGAGAAGAAATACAGCTACATCGGGTTGGTAGGAGTGCTCGTCGGGCGACGACTCTAGGTGTGGGGTAGACAGGGGGACCGACCCTTCCACTCTCACGCAGATGCGAGAGGTGCATCCCAATATGAGAATGTTTGTATTTAGTGAAGCCAACCCCCCACTCTGACGTCTAAAAAACAGCTGACCTATGCCAACATCCGCCTCATGGCAAATGCGTTGTGTGAGAGAGAAGTCCGCGGCCGTGCCAGCCCGATTCAGTTGCAAAGCAACAATAACTACAAATAATTTAACTGCCGACGTTACGGTAGTGAGGTAAATTCTGTCCGGCTATTCATCATCACCAATCCTTATCGATCACTGCCGTAGGTGGGCCTGTTTCGGTTTATAGCTTTCATCGTTTTAAACAAAATGTCTGATATCACGAAAGTAGCGGAAGGCCGTGCGATCGATAGTTTTAAGTCTAGCTCTTTTGATTTAAGTTCTGTGACCTGAATTGGCTCACGAAGCCCAATTAGTAGCCGTACGGCTTGTACAACATACCACTTGGTACCGTTTAATTACTTGTAAGAGGTAGTGCCGCACTGCATGCTTGCATGCAGCCAAATTGGGCCGGCACGACCGGGGAGGTACCTCTCGCTTACACGAGACCGGCGTGAAGTGACAGCTGTGTTGTCGCGTTTCGTGCGGTGTGTAATTAGCCGGTGGCCTATGGAGGTGAGATGAGAAAGGAGGGCAGCGAGTCTGTAGTTTCTACGCGGATGTCTGTGGGTGTGTGGGTCATAAAAATGGCTCCGACTGCTCGTTTAGCCCCCTATACCATAAAAAAAAAAAAAACTTGCCTGGTTCTACAATCTACATGGTTACTGTAGGAAATATACACACTTAGCTAATTATTCTATTCATCGCTTGTGGCGCTCTGTTTTTCGACTCCTATAGAATAGAACAGAATAGAATAAAATAGAATTAAATTTATTTAGAACAGTCACGCTGTTACACATTTTATATGACACAGGCTGCGTCCCGCGGCTTCACCATTTCGATCCTGTAGAAAATAGATAATCATCCCATGGCATCCCATAGGAATATTTTTTCGGGATAGAAACTATCCTGTGTGTTAATCCAAGTTACCCTATATGTGTGTGCCAAATATCATTAAAATCGGTTGTGCAGTGTTTGCGTGTACTTCACGTAAAAACTGCTAAAGAAACAAACATACAAACTTTCGCATTTATAATATTAGTAGGATAGTAACTGCTTATTGTATGGTAGGTACATACAGCTACTGACACTGTTCTTTTCCTAATCTATAATAAGCCCTTTTTAATTTGTGTATTGGCATTTATTTGCTACAGTTACATGTGTTTGTGCAACATAAAAATAAAAAATTGTAAAATGTATACTTACGCCGATGATACTGCTCATGATCTTCAATGCTCGAACATGGGATCACTTAAAAGAAATAACTGAGGCTGGTATTTTGCACGTTTCCAATTATTTAAAAACCAACTTACTGACTTTGAATTTAAACAAAACTACATACATACCATTCTCTATCAACAAAAGAACACAGCCTATCGTTAACTTCAAATTAAGGCCGCTATCCCACTGGCGGTTTACGAGCGTTGACGTCTCTCCGACGTCTTCGTAACGTCAACGCTGCGCTGACGCAACGTTAACGTCGCGTCATCCCGTGGCAATAGTTAGCTGACGTTACCTATTGCTAAACGCGGCGTTAACGTCGCGTTTAGCTGACGTTAACTATTGCCACGGGATGACGCGACGTTAACGTTGCGTCAGCGCAGCGTTGACGTTACGAAGACGTCGGAGAGACGTCAACGCTCGTAAAACGCCAGTGGGATAGCGGCCTAAAAGCACACAGTTGTAATTACCCACAGCCAACTTGTACATGTAACGAAATTGATCGGACCACTAGCATAAAATATGTAGGAGTAATAATAGATCAATACCTTAGGTGGACTAAGCACATAGAGAGCGTTTGTGATCGTATCCGAAAACTCACGTGAGTTTTTAGAAAACTAAGACATGTGGCCAAACAAGAAACCCTAATTTATACTTACAAAGCACTTGTGCAATCAGTATTAAGTTACTGTGTACTCGTATGGGGAGGTGCTGCAAAAACTCAATTAATTTATCTAGAAAGAGCGCAGAGATCACTATTAAAGGTAATGTTCAACAAAAAACCACGCCATTCAACTTTCGAAATTCATAACGCTCATAAACTACTTACTACCCGACAGATCTATATATTAAACTGCGTAATAAAGTCACACAGGACACTAACTTATGTAGAATTAAAAACTAAACGAAGAAATGCCAAAATTTGTTCTCCCCCAAAATGCGAAACCAAATTCAGACAAAATCAATACGCAATTCAGTCAGCATACCTTTACAATAAATTAAATAGCATGCATAATATTTATCCTATGACAAGATTTCAACTAAAGAAATGCATAACAAATTTTCTAACCAACTTAGACTATGAAAAAACAGAGGAAGTAATCTTTAAATAATAAACACACACACACACACACACACTCACCCACTCACACTCACACTCACACACACACTCATACACACACAGACACACAACACGCGTAAAACATTTTTCTAGAAATATTTGTTTATTTGTTTTGTTATAACTCAAGTTTGTTATAAGTTCATTCTGTTTAATTACGTTTAATATTGTAACCGTGGTGAGGAACGGGGCACCCAGTAATACGGATCACCAACCTAGTACAGGGGCCCTTGCTATTAGCATGTAAGCAATTTTTGTTACGGAATAAAACATTTTTGATTTTGATT
>LUGF01033746.1:203517-219576 GCA_001625245.1 Calycopis cecrops | reverse complement strand
CAGGTTTTCCCCGCTCCAGTACTCAAGTGTAATGGGCCATAATTTCCCCCCTCCGTGCCCTGAATGCGAACCGAATGCTTGTAGTAATAAATATAAAAATGACTAAAGCTATTGAAGTCGTGCCAACATTTGTAGTGGCTGGAGATCAATATAAGAGCATGTCCAGCGAGATTCGGACGATGAAAATGGGACATACATAGTGATGAGTTGTTTTGAATATTGACTACTGCAGATGCCCTACCGAATATATATACAATACTAGGAGCGCGCCGCGGTGTCACTCGCGTCGCCACATGGTCGTAACGTGCAGGTCCTCTTAATCGAACTTCGAATACGAAGGCCATCTTCATTATAACTATATTATGTCTACAGACATAGAGACTAGCCAAAGACGCAGGACATATTGCATTGCACATGTGCTTGTGCAGGCACTAGTGCACTCTTTATTTCCTCATTCATCTCATTCCGATCGACGACGCGACAGCAGTCCGACACGACCGGAGAGAAATCAGGCGAAGGCTTAACGTATTCTCCGACGCTCGGAGGTGCAACACTGTCAACTTCCTGACTCCGGACTGTCATTACTAATGGAAAAATGCCAACAACAACGACGGTATATTAAATATATCCCCTAATACAAGCATCAAATATGCTTAAAAGGGGGTTCAGACCACAGTTACAAAACATGTATTTTAGTAAAGAAATAAAGATTTATTTATTTATTATTATTATAATATAGCTTCCGCCCGCGGCTTAGCCCGCGTGGATTTCGGACTTCAAAAATTATTCAAAATTTTAACTTATTATGTTATTCTGATATGAAAGCTATATATTAATGTAAAGTTTCATGAAAATCCGTCCAGTAGTTTGGAGATTAGCCCGAACAAACGGACAAACAGACAAACAAAAAAATAAAAATCATAGAAAAGTGTTCTGTTACTATTTTAAAATCGCCCCCAATTAGTTTTTTGTAAATATATTCAATGTACAGACACTAAAATTTTACTGTACCTATTATTATATGTATAGATTTATACCATATAGCCTCGATAACCACACTATAGGAACAGGAACTCCCGCAATTACGCCATCGCATACAACCTATGATACAGACAAAATCACATGCAAAAGTTAGTGTTTCCATAGCTTATGTGTTATTTTGGTAAATAAGCTGCAACATTGCAAAGTATCATCAAAATTCGTTAATTTTTTTCGCGTGATTGAGCAACAAACATTGATGCATGGATGGATGGCCTTTCGCTTTTATAACATTCAAGTAATCTATACTTGAATGCTTTATACTTAATTGCACGACTGAATGCGAAGCATTAGAGAGATTTTTTTTATTTCTTGGCCATTTTTCAGAGTATTGATTAATTATTATTAGAATGGTTAGCCAATTTAAATTTCTTATGATAGATAATCTTCTTAAAAGATTATAATCATGCGACATGCAACCTCAAATCGTTGTCACGTCATAACAGATTCTAAAGTTATTAGGGATGCCACAGGGAACAATACTAGGTCCTACGCTCTTCAACACTTTCATTAATGACATATCCTCATGCTTTCGTCACTCGAAAATTTTATCACACGCCGATGACATGAAAATATTGTGTCGGTAAATAAAAACAGAATAATTTTATATATATTTATAATTATTGCGACAAGACCAATCTAGATTTAAACATTTCTTAGTGCCCTGTTTGTACCTTCAGCTGGAAACCAGTACCTTTAATCTATGACTATACAATAACAAATCAAAATATGTCAAGGATTACTTCAATATCAGATTAGGGTGTGAAATTCGACTCCAAATTGTAATTTGAATCCACTGTTGATGAAATAGTAAATAAAGCGTTAAGGGCTTTGGGTTTTCTTATACGCATCTCAGGAATTCCGAAATATTAAAAGACATAAAATTCTTGCTGTTAGGGCGAAGCCAAACGAGCGTAATTTTATGAGTTCTGAGTCGCGTATTTTCTGTTGCGTAAATTCTGCTGCATTCAGTTTCATACAAAAATGTAGTTTGTACCACACGACGACGCAAAATGAGTTGTCTGCCGACTCACACGCACAAACTCGACCGAATTTCTGTCGGGGCGAAGGAGGAGCCATCGCACTTGATGACACAAACACCCCGTACTAACGCTCAATAGTAACTGAATAAATTACGTCCGTGTGGCAGCTCCACAGAAATTCAGTTGGCCCGGCCGAAATTCTGCGACTCACGACTGAAAAAATTACGCCCGTGTGGCTCCAGCCTTATTGTATTGAAAATATCTAAATGCTATTTTTGCGTTAGCTACAATATAAATGTAACTTAATTCTTCTAAATTATAATTTAGGATGCAAGAAATTCCATACCTACCTATACTTTAAGTACTTTAAGTTCGTAGGGGCCAATCTTACATTTTTCAATCAAAATAGCGAACGTTTCTATTGATTGTTCAGAGTACTGAATGAAATATATTTGTGCCTACCTATATAATGTATAGAGACAACAAACATATTTGTGCCTAGAATAAAGAGAAACTTTTTTTAGTATAAGGGGTAAACGAGCAGTCTGAGCCATTTCCATGACTACCGACGCCGTAGACATCCGCATAGAGGCTATACAGATGCTTGGCCCTCCTTCGTCGTTCCACCTCTGTGTGCCACTTTAAACGGGTATCGTGTACGCGAGAGGTACCTCCCTGGTCGTGTCGGGTCAATTCAGCTACATTCACGCATGCGGCGTGGCACTACCTCTACCCACAAAAATAACTCATATTTTTTAAGAGCATCTCGATCATTTAATGAAGAAGCTTGTATCTGTGATATTGACTTATTTAATAGTGATGGTGTTGACTGTTAAATTTATTTAATTACTAGCTGGGCCCCGCGGTTTCACCCGCCTAAATTTCGATCCCGTGGAAAATCATCACATGACATTTTTTTTCGGGATAAAAACTATCCTATGTGCTAATCCAAGTTACTCTCTATGTGTGTGAAATTTCATGAAAATCGGTTCAGCAGTTTTTTGCGTGATAGGGTAACAAACAAACAAACATACAAACTTTTGTATTCATAATATTAACAAGATTGTTTTTATTCTTCTAATTATGTAAAGTTAACTATTTAACACTTGTAGACGTTTTAAAATTATTAGACATATTTTTTTCTAAAATTGATAAATAAAATAAATAAGGATTATTTCAACATATCGCGCGATGAAAAAAATAATGTATAAAGTCACGTTTTTAAATTGTTGTCGTTCCAACTCGCCACGACAACAAAAGACAATGACGATGACGCATTGTCCCATGACGAAAAGATAAATATTCTCGAATTTCATTTTCTGAAGTTTTTTTTGTATATAGTATATTGGGCAAACGAATAGTCGAAACCATTTTCATGACAACCGACGCCCATAGAAGTCCGCATAGAGCTTTTGCCCTCCTTACTCCTCCCTTCACGGGCCACCGGCTACTTATACACCGCACGAAATGCGACAGCAGAGCTGTCACTTTATGCCCCTGTATGCGAGAGGTACCTCCGCGGTCGTACCGGCCCAATTCGGTTACATGCATGCAGAATAACACTACCTTTTATTTTTTATTTTTTTTTTAGGTAGAACTATGCTTGGGCTGAAAGCCAGTGCAGCTTCATCGATATGAGTGGCGAGCACCCTAGGGTTAGCTCAAGCCACTGTATTTGTGGTCGATGGGGGGCAGACCCCCCTTCTTTCCCAGCTACTGGGAGAAGGCAAACCGGACTATTGCGATTAATAGGTTATACTATTATTATCTTGGCCGAGTCACTACCTCTTACAACTTGCTTCTACCGTGCGTGAATTACGCGAAGCATTACAGATATAATCGCATTTTTTTATAACATAATGCGATTAATGTGTAGAAGTTACGGCATTGTGCCGTTTCCCATGTCGCACTAGTGCTGCACGCTACTGCGTCTGCTTCCTCTCGACCTCCGGCACGCAGGGTTGTCGCTTGCGAAATAACTGTGCTTTATTTTATATTTCACAAGCTACCAATGTTATGTTACACAATGTGAATTGTTTTGTTTAGTATAATTATCACTTTTGATATATTGTATGTAGATATAATAATTCTGTAGGTTAGCAAGGCGAAGTGTTCTTAAAACATGTGTGATCTACATTAATTTACATTACATAAACTGCCATCACTTTTCTACTGGATACATTGAAGTATATTTCACTGCCTTTTATTTTCCTATGCCGATGAAAAGATGCGACAGGATCGGATGCGTATCAGGCGCAAGATCTTAACGCGCTCCAGACTGGGCTTAGCGGCAAAAGGAGGCCGATCCCCTCTTCCACAGAAGAACATATGCAATTTTTCGATATAGCTGTAACCTAATTTATTTATTCTCATGATCAGAGGGTACATTAATTAGCTAAGCTCTATTTTGTGAGTGTCAGCCCTGTTACGTAAGGGCAGCCCGTTACGGAGTTGCAGTTGCCGTGCCCATGTGCGGTCACGGACGGAGCCGCGTGCTGCAGTAGGCTCGGCTATCGATTGCTCTATCTATTAATATCTAGCGCGACATTTACGCTGATCGTATTACCGCTGTCTTCTGTTTCTATCTCATTTAGTCTTGAGACATATATAGTTGAACTGTTTTTGTGATATAAAATATAGTGAGTATCTATACTAATAATGTAAAGCTGAATTTTGTTATTTTTTGTTTGTTTGGACGCACTAATCTCTGGAACTACTGGTTCAATTTGAAAATTTCTTACAGTGTTAGTTAGTCCATTTAGCGAGGAAGGCTGTAGGCTACTTTTTAACCGACTGCGGCAAACAGTGGATTCACGTGCAGCTGTCCAGTGCCCCCTTCGTTGACGTTGAACGTATACTTCCATTAAACTTTACCTCCCTATTTCACCCCCTTGGAGGTTAAATTACGTTCTTAGTGCTCACTTACACCATGAAAAGAATCCGTGTATCGAATGTCACGTTTATATGTGCGGTTGTTTCGACGGTGTATAAGTCCTATAACAAATCGGTTTCGATATTCTATTAATATTATAAATGCGAAAGATTGTATGTTTGTTTGTTACTCTTTCACGCAAAAACTGCCGAACCGATTTTCATTAATTTTAGCACACACAGGGTAACTGTGATTAACACATAGTTCTCATCATCGCATAAAAATGTTCCTATGCGATGCCATGGGATGATTTTCCACGGGACCGAAATTTACGCGGGTGAAACCGCGGGGCGCAGCTAGTTTATATATGAAAGGCAATGTTTGTCCTTGATATATAAGTATAGAAGCCAAGGGGTATTACAATCTATTATTTTTTTAATATAGCAAAAGTAGACGAAACGGGCATTTGAAATAATTGAATAAGTCCTGACGTTTATTCATTCACCTTCATCCTCCCATGCTATGGGATATAATTTCATCATTAACGTGTTACAATACTCCGCTACACTGCGCCCTACAGCGTAACTGACGGCCCGGAGCTTCCTAGAAGTAGCGGGTTCGAATTCTGCCACGACTCACCGAGCGCGGCGCGCATACTAATGTGCGTTATGGTGTAGGTCAACTATACAAGTGACCATGCTAGTTTTAACGACAGGATGTCCTTCGATTATGATCACGACAAATTTCAAAGGTTAGGATATGATCACGTTTTTGGACGATGTGGCCGTTATGCAAATTTTTAAATTATATTTATTATCTTCTCTATATTTATGAAATTCTCGTGCCAAAAATCACAATGTCGCTTTAAAGCGATAAAGCCGCCTATTGTGCATTTAATAATAGTGTATTTACGTTGTAATCATTTTTTGGAGTGCAATAAAGAATTATTTATTTATTTATTTAATGTTAGTTACCATAGTTCGAACTTCGAAACGGCTCCACCGTTTCTCACGAAATTTTGTGTGCATATCGGGTTGGTCTGAGAATCGCGCAACATCTAATTTTCGTCGAGATATTTCCACGGGAACGAAAACAAAAAAAAAAGGAAACTTACGTGGGTGAAACAGCGCACCGCAAACAGTTTTATATGTATAGTACGAATCTCAGCATACTATATCCTACTAATATTATAAATGTGAAAGTTTGTATGTTTGTTTGTTTGTTTGTTACTTCTTCACGCAAAAACGGCTGAACCGATTTTCATGAAATTTGGCACACACATAGAGGGAAACTTGGATAAACACATAGGATAGTTTTTATCCCGAAAAAAAGTTCCTATGGGATACCATGGGATGATTTTCTATTTTCCACGGGATCTAAATTTACGCGGGTGAAACCGCGGGGCGCAGCTAGTACAACATATTTTTTAAAATCGGTCTTTGGCCCACCACTCGTTCCCACCGCTGCTACTCCTGTGTCGCCAGGGTCGACAGCGGCAACCACACTTGACCCTTTGATATGATCGCAGGGAGCCCGAGGGCTAAGCTAAAAGCTAAATCTGTCTTGGGACCCGCAACGAATTTAATTGGAAGAAAGTAGGAGGAGTAGGAAGTAATTCCAATCTCCCTCCCTAATCAAGGCGGGAGACAGTACAAGATTGCAATGACTTAAATAAGCCAAGAAGTAGAGACAGCTGCCAGGTGAAGCCCGGGTACTATGCACCACGGAAATACCAACCAACATATGTAAAAAATCCTTTTCGTGACAACCCTCGTCCAGAGACATCAGTATAATTGTTATACAGAGGTGTTTTTTTTTTTTTTTTTTTTAATGGTAAAAAAATGGGCAAATGGTTTGCCCCCCAAACGAGCAGTCGGAGCCATTTTCATGACTACCGACGCCCACAGACAACCGCATAGAGATTATACAAATGCGCTGCCCTCCTTTCGCCTCCCACCTCCATGGGCCACCGGCTACTTACACACCGCACGAAACGCGACAGCACAGTTGCCACTTTACGCCGGTCTTGTGTAAGCGAGAGGTACCTCCCCGGTCGTGCCGGCCCAATTCGGCTGCATGCAAGCATGCAGTGTGCAAGCATGTGTTGCTCTCTTCTGGGGGATGGGCTGCTGGAAACTCACAAGCCGCGAAAATCTACAGCATGGCTGTCACTTATCGGCGGTGTTAAGTGACCAACTACCAAGAGGTACCTCCCCGGTCGTGCAGGTCCGATTCGCCTGTAATCCATCCACTACCTCTTACAATATGCAGATACCTCGGGGCATTTTGGAGAACTTACATCTACTACACAGTATTCATAAAATTTTTGGCGAGTTTTAGACCAATTTTGCAATACCTAATGTGAAACTACTATAAGTATGTAAATTTGCAAATTTTGTTTTAAAACGTTTATTTATTTAAAATTTTATGAGGTGTGAGTATTTAAAATTTCTAGGTCACTGGCAGTTACCAAGTACAATGAACTTTACAATACAATGCAAGCAGCAGTTTTATCGTTATGATAATAATTAATTATATATTTGTCACATAATCGCAATTTGATGACTAACCATAACTAAAAAGAAATTAAAATAATTACAGGACGCAACTATTAAACCCGCACTAATTTAATTAGCAGTTTGACCTCAATCACGCTAGCTTTTCAAAAACATGTCTACAAAGGAACAGGCAGAGTAGGATGTTGACCCCAAGCGATACTCACTATACTTAAATCCTACTAATATTATAAAATATAAATGCGATAGTTTCTTGGTTTTTTTTTGTTTGTTTGTTTGTTTGTTACTCCTTCAAAACTGCTGAACGGATTTTTATCCAGAAAAAATGTTACTTTGGGATCCCATGAGATGATTTTCTATTTTTTATCTCGATATTTTCACGGGATCAAAATTTACGCGGATGAAACCGCGGGGCGCAGCTAGTAATTCATAAAACAAAAAGTAAGGCGTCTCTAACTACTGTACCACTACTATTATAATATTGGATATTATGAAATAATATCTAGTGGAAAATACATGGCAAATAAGCAGTCGGGGATGACATGACTACGGACGCCCATAGACATCCGCATATAGGTTATACAGATGTGTTCCCCTCCTTCCTTCTCCCCCTTCCATGGGCCATCGGCTACTTACACACGTGACGCGAAAGTGAACTACACAGATGTCACTTTACGCCGGTATCTTGTAAGCGAGAGGTACCGCCCCGTGCCGGCCCAATTCGGCTGCATGCATGCAGCGGGGAACTACCTGTTACGAAAATCGTTAAAAAATATTTGTATCTGCTACACTGCCACTAGCATTCCAAAAAAACTTGCAATTGTCTTATCTGTGACGAGCGGGTAAACCTTTATAGATATAGTTATCTATTGTCACCTGCGGAAATGACAGATTTATTATTATTAAACATATCTTTTGCTTATCTTGGTTGAAATAAGACTAGTCATTTATATCATGAAACTAGTTGCGACTCGCGGTTTCACCTGCGCGTCTATTAAGTCGATACATCGTTAAAACTTAAGATGTACATTGATTTTCCTCTCTTTCCGAGACACGCGATTTCTATAATATTATGTTCTTACGCTTTATAACTTTGCCTACGAGCGAAAACAAATAAAAATCTTTCCTATCTGTTATTCCAGGTCGTAATCTATATTTGTGCCGAATTCCACCCAAATCCGTTCAGCTGTTTTTGCGTGAAAGAGTAACGAACATTCATTCTTATTCACTTCGCTTTATATATATATAGTAGGATTAGTAGGATAAGAAAGATAAACCACACCTCAACTAAACTAAACGACGCGACGGTTGTGTATTGGTTATGACTGAATAGCTGCGCCCCATCCCATAGGATCATTTTTTCGGGATAAAAACTATCCTTTGTGTTAATCAAAGTTAAAATCTATGTGTGTGCCAAATTTCATGAAGATCGGTTCAGCAGTTTTCGCGCGAAAGAGTAACAAACAAACAAACATACAAACTTTCGCATTTATAATATTAGTAGGATAAGATTACTATCATGACTGATTACTATCATGCGCAATAAAGATATATTTTTTTGCTTTTGTATAACTACCGCCGCCTACAGACATCTGTATTGCTCATACTTTTTGTCATAAACTTATCCGCGCCACCTGGGACCACTGGAAACTTACAAACTACATGATACGCGCCACGGCTGTCGCTTTGCGGCCGCGGCGGTCACACGTGAAGAGGTACCTCCTAGTTCGTATCGTATATCGTAGTTTGTCTGCTATGTAGGACTAGGAAATTAGCTCAAGAGGTACCAACCCGGTCCTGTCTGCCCAGTTCGGTTGCAATGCAGATATCTCAGCCTTAAAGGCTAGGAATTGAGCCCAGTACAACGAAGCCCATCAGGTGATGTGACGGATAGATCTGTATTGATATTGATTGAGCATAATAGTTGTGATTGTGTGTGTGTGTAGCGGCTGGGGTCAATTGCTCAATTGGATGAACTGTGTGCGTCGCATGTTGCGTAATGAACGCATATGCAAGTTGGCATTATCGTTTTAAATGTCGATCGACTTGAGGTCTTTACGAGTTGGCGGTGAAAGGCTAATGATGATTATTATTTTGACTCTCATCAAAACAGTCGTCTTTGTCAATCGATACCCCATTGATCAAGTTTTTGACAAGGTCGTAAGGTAATCTAACACCACTTATGATATCATCAATACCATAGGTGGACATTATCAACCGCAGATTATGCCGTCCCGGATAAAAGTCTTATAGAGCTACTTCAAGTTCTAATATCAGTCCAGGATGTGAGTGGCCTCGTGCCTCGGGGGCACGTCATCTGTCCGTCCTAAAGTCGCCGGAGTAGGAGTGCATGGGCACGAAGAGGGCACTTAAGTCTATGCACATGCTTGCTTGTGTACTATAATATGTCCTGCACACTTGCCGAGTCTCTATCTTTATATTAGACTATTCTCTAATAGAGACTATTCTATTAGAGAATAGTCTAATATAAAGATATAATAAGTAATAGAGATTATTTTCTAATAGAAACTTCTCTAATAGAGACTTCTATTAGAGAATAGTCTAATATAAAGATATAACAAGTAATAGAGATTATTTTCTAATAGAAACTTCTCTAATAGAGACTATTCTATTAGAGAATAGTCTAATATAAAGATATAACAAGTAATAGAGATTATTTTCTAATAGAAACTTCTCTAATAGAGACTATTCTATTAGAGAATAGTTTAATATAAAGATATATTAAATAAGTAATAGAGATTATTTTCTTATAGAAACTTCTCTGATAGAGACTATTCTCTATCGGAGACTATTCTATCATAGAGGCTATTCTCTAATATAGGCTATTCTCTAATAGAGGCTATTCTCTAATAGAGACTATTCTCTGGGAGTATATAAATCAGCGCAATTGCTTTGGAATAATTATACGTCACATCTTGCAGGAGTCCATGAAAACCTTCCACCTGCTGTTGAACGAGACGTCTCGCAGACTGCAGGGGCTCACCAGGCGGCTGGGCGCGTGCGTGGACAAGTCCCGGCCCTACCACGACGCGGTGGCCGCCGCCAACTCCGCCAGGACCGACTGCCAGAAGGCCGCTGTGGCCTTCCAGAGGGCCAGCGGTGAGTGAAGTAGCCTTTTTATAGTCGACGGATTCATTTGGTCACTACCGGCGCCATTAGCGTCTCTCTCTCTCTCTGCCCTCCTTCACCCCACCCTTAAGGAAGAGGCAGGCCCATGCTGAATTGCAACGGAGCTGGGCCAGGAGAGTACGACGGGGAGGTTCGTCTTACTCACATGATGTAATGCGACTGGTATGTTGTCGCGATTAGTGCGGTTTGTGAGTAGCCAGCTGAAGGGGAGAGCAAAGGAGAGTAACGCATCTGCATAA
Organism: Calycopis cecrops; assembly: GCA_001625245.1. Taxonomy (NCBI): domain Eukaryota; kingdom Metazoa; phylum Arthropoda; class Insecta; order Lepidoptera; family Lycaenidae; genus Calycopis; species Calycopis cecrops. Next base: position 208,778 of record LUGF01033746.1, on the reverse strand, counting down.
CAACCATACGGATGTTTGTGGGCGTCGATCGTCCTCAAAGGTCACTTGTTTTTGTTTCTCGTTTTAAAGTCTTTTTAAAGTTTTACTCCTCCAAACTTAAGCTTGCCGGCTAGTTCATTAATAAACCACCCAAAACGCGACAGCACAGCTATAACGTTAAACGTTTGTGTTATTTAATCCAAGCGGAAGATATCGTGGGCTGGGCTGACCTTCGGGTTGAATTACCAACAGAATACACGAGGCAACGTATGTATTACATTAGAAAGAAAGAAAGAAGAAGAAGAAAGAAAACATTTATTTACTAAGACACACAATTTAAAGTTACAGAGTTTACAAATTATAAAACGTTGGTCGTCCTTGTAAATCGGTCTCAAACTCGGCATTTGCTGGCATAAATTGTCAGCGCCGGTCTTCCGCTTGAGCCGTTTGGTGAGGTCATGGTCGTACCAACATATAACCTACAAGTGACATAACAAAAAAAAATATATATATAAATTAATAGATCACTACTTTTATACACCACATACAATAACATATTTAAAATTGGCAAAACGTCACGACAGATACAGTTGAAACATAGATAAGAAGGAGGAGTACAGATCTCATGTCAAACTTTTGTTCAGCAAATGTACTAATGTAAATTAAGGCAGAAAAAGTAATCGTATTAGAAAACGCGTAGAATACGTTTTTCTTTGATTAACCTAATTCTTTGAATATTGATACACACAAATAACACATAAAAACAACACTTTAAAACTTACTTTTGAAACATTATTGTAAAACATTAATATTAAGTATGACAACATAAAATGGATGAAGAAATAAAAAACTTATATTAAACTTTAAACAAGCCGGGCAAAAGTAAGGACACAATAAGACAAATACGTGGTACACATTTTTCAATTGAAGATTAACAAATTTTTAATTCACGTATGTGAAAATGTTAAACAAATAGGCCAATCATGCAAGCGCAATACCGATTGAATCTATGTATATCGATTAATCTTTACATTACTGGCTGCAATAAAAACATCAGTATGTATGTGTGTATTAGTTTGCCTTGTGGTCGAGTGTCTAGTAGTCCCGGGTTCGAATTCGAATCCCGGGTCGGACCAAAAATTGTTAGTGGGATTTTTCAAATTCTAATAACAGTCCGGAGTCAGGAAGTTGGGGGTGTTACACTGTGCCTGGGAGAGCACGTTAGGCCGTCGCGTCGGTCGTGCGCAGATTTCTCTCCGGTCGTGTCGGATTGCCGTCCCATCGGAATAGGAGAATGAGGGAATAGAGAGTGCACTTGTGTTTGCGGCGCACACTTGCATATATCCTGCGCAGATGGCTCATGTATATAGACGGCCGAAATTCGGTTAGGACGACATACCTACCGTCAAACACAAACTCTTTTGGTATGGGCTAAAGTTCGAATAACTAGGTACGTCAGCATTTTATAAATAAACATAGGATAACAATTGGTTTAGAATGAGTGTTTGATAAATAAAAGTACACAAATATAATGATGTAAGAGTATAAACAACCTTTAATTGAATTGTAAATCTTTGAGCTGTGAGCTAACCCGGATTCCGTACCGACGACGTAAGGCAGGGGTACGCAACCCGCGGCCCGCCGACGTCTTACTTGCGGCCCGTGAATGTATTTTTTTACAAATAAAGGCCTGCGCAGACGGGATGAGTGATTTTTGTCCGCGGAACGGAAAATGTACCGCAAGTAAGTAAGTAAAGTGTAAGTACCGCGTACTAATCCCTCGTTTGCGTTAGGGTCAAGTCACACCGAAAGCGCGGCGAAGCGCAGCGAAACGGAGCGCAGTTTATGTGTCATAAGAATTTCAACTTTATAATAATTACTATAATCCTTATTATCGCATGAGAACTCGAACGAGGCGCGCGAATTCCCGCGAAGTCGCTGGAATGCTCGAGAAGTCTCTGGAATTCCATAATTGGAGCCGTGCGACTTCGCAGAAAGTGCCGGGAATGCTCGCGCAGTCGCGAGCGGCCGCTGGAAATATCCCGCCCGTCGCGCCCGCTCCCCGCTCGCGTCTGTTGCGCCCGAGCATTGCATTCATTCCTTGCAGTGTAGGTAATTAATACAGTGTTTACAACACACAAACAAACAATTAAGTGTTAGAAATGGATAAAGAAAAGCTTATTTATTTGGTGCAAATGTACGACTGCTTATACAATACCAAATCAAGGCATTACAGCGATAAACATATGAAAAATAACGCTTGGCAAAAAGTGGGCGCTTCCTCTTTTCCTCTCTTCCTCGACCCGTGAATTCACCGCGGGCGGGCTCGAGAAGGCTCGCGGAGTCCCGCGACTTCTCGAGCATTCCAGCGAACAGTTCAAACATTCCATTCATTTCAGTTCTCGAACATTCCAGCGAAAAAGCGAAAGCTTCGCCGCGCTTCGCCGCTCTTTTGGTGTGAATTGACCCTTACTCCACACAGTTGTCAGGGATCTATTTTAGCGGACAAAACATTCCGCGGACAAAAATCCCTCGTCTGCGCAGGCCATTAGTTATACGTAGGTATACTGAGCTTCTAGGGTGTATCTAATATCTATATCACAAGTGTGGCCCATTTTTAGTTTATTTTGCCGCTTTGTGGCACTCACCTGCCAAAAGGTTGCGGACCGCCGGCTTATTTTAGGTATGAGCATGAAAACATAGTATAAACGCTAAAAAAATATAAATATAAAAAAAATAATTTATAAATATTATAAATAGTATTTAATAGTACATAATTATACTAGTACAGTATTGATTTTGTTCTGTCCAAACCGTGCCATGGCATTTTTGTGCGACGCGTGAGCAAATTCTGTAATTTTTTGTGACAGCCCGTATGTTATCAGGACTCAAAGGTACTTCCTGCCCACAATTACCATGTGCCAAGGTTGGCGAAGGTCAAAGGCAGAGGCACCTCGTGTTATCACAACTGTGACGATCAATTTCCTCTTCGCTTCGTAACTAGCTACTCGCCCCTGCTTCGCTCGCAATTTACTAATTAGTAGGAACTGGATCTTGCCGGTACACTAAAGAACAACGGCCAAATTTGTATAGGAGCTTGACTCGACTTTTATTTTTGATGTCCCAAAATAAACTATAGTTAAATTATTCTTATGTTCTAAACGTAATTCCGTTTAAATAGTGTAAATATTATATCTAAATAGCCACGATTTTTTATAATAAGTAAAAGGCTAGCTTCAACAAAATTGTTAAAATATTGCCAGAACTTAATATTTTTTAAATTAATAATTAAACTAATATTAAATTAAAAATATTAAACTACCCTTGAAAAATATGAAACCCAAAATGTATCCGCATGTTCAAAACCGTCGCGATTTGGGCTTTAATTGGAGAAATAAGGAGTTAATGAAATCTAATAACTTAATACGCTCGAAATACATTACCCTCCTTTTGACCAAATCGGTTAAAAACTCACACATATCCAACATCACACGATTGAGCTGAAGCCAGGAGTCAAGGTCTCACAAATGACTTCTACATTGATTTATCCTCTATACGTCCAAGGTCATAATGGATTGACCTTCTAGCGTATTAATAAATCCACTTATTAAACCATGGCTGATGAAAATAGATTGTCGGACGGATGATACGTTGAAGTGAAATGTCGCTATATGTCAAAGTGTTACACGGCGTTCTGTGTTGTTCCATAAATATTTTTGAATTCTTTGGTCAAGTTCTAAGAATTTCGAGCTTTAGGGCCGATTTTTCAATCCTCAGATAAAAGATAACCCTAGGAATAAACTATCTCTGTTTCATTTTATATTTCGTGTTTAAGTGCGATGAGTATAATTTATTCCTAGGGTTAATTTTTATTTGACGATTGAAAAACGGGCCCTTAGAAATGTATTTTTAACCAACTTCTAAACCGAAGAAGTTATTACTGATCTGTACGAAAAAGTCGACTATTGTGTTAAATCCAGGCAGCTATCGCTACTTCGCTGCGTACGTTTCAACGATAATTTTGCGTCTTTCTCATTAGCAACTCCAGGTGCTAATGATCAGTTCGTAATACCTAACACGGGTACAATGTTTCGCAATAGACATCAAAATGAATGTAAGAAAGTTAAAACGGAAGCATGGTCTAAACTTTTCTCTATACAGTTATGTTGTTTTAATGTTGTGTTGTGTTGCAGCAGCGATTTAAATAAATCTGTGTGTCTGTGTGAACCTAAGGGCTAAAGTCTTGTAAGGCGCAGATGAGATTTGTTTATAGTCAGGTTATAGTCAGGGCTAACCGCAAGGCGGAGTCCCATAAACATGCGAAGTGGTTATTAAGACGCGCGTCCCTCCGCATGGAGAAATTGTTCGCGCTCACTGGCCCGCCAGAAGCTGACAAGCAGGAACCGCCACAGCATAGCTGATGCTTTAAATACTTCCCTGATCACGACAGCTTTGTTTGATTTGTTGGCAATCCTATAGGTATAGTGACACCTCCTCTTCCTAAAGTATAGTGTGACTGCCTGCCTCTGACTGGACTGCCTCGTGGTCTAGTGGTAAGTGAGTTCGACCATAGACATGAGGTCCCAGGTTCGAATCCCGGGTCGGACCAAAAATTGTCATTGGGATTTTTCAATTTCTAATAACAGTCCAGAGTCAGGAAGTTGGCGGTGCTGCAACCCCGTGCCTCGAAGAGCACGTTAAGCCGTCGGTCCTGCGCCTTATTTCTCTCCGGTCGTGTCAGGACATCCCATCGGAGTATGAGAATGAGGAAATAGACTCAATAGAGACAGCACTTTTATTTGCGCACACTTGTTCACTAAGTATAGGTAAGATGTCTGCGCAGATGGCACGTTTATATAGACGGCCGCTGTAGCCGAAATCGGCTAGAACGACTTTATTATTAGTGTGACTGTAGTGTGTATTCTTATAGGCGAGGTAGGAACTGAGTCCCGAGAAGGTCCAAAATATACTGTTATACCTGATCGAACGTGGTAATACTGGTGCATCTTCTGGGTCCAGACAGATGTAACTACATCGAGCTGGCCTTCGTTGGTAGAGGCGATATTGTGGCCTGATATGTATTTTGTTTGTGATATATGTATATGTACTGTTTATGACGTCACTTGATACACTAGTTACATTTGGTCTACTCCGGATCCCAGAGAGAGTAACTATCGTTCTGTCTCATGTTGGTCGAGACGACGTTGTAGGTAGCTTGTATACTGATATGTATTTTTGTTTGACGTCAGAAAACTGTACATATTTCGCCATCATTATCGTGT
>LUGF01033746.1:171410-201745 GCA_001625245.1 Calycopis cecrops | reverse complement strand
TCACGACAGCTTTGTTTGATTTGTTGGCAATCCTATAGGTATAGTGACACCTCCTCTTCCTAAAGTATAGTGTGACTGCCTGCCTCTGACTGGACTGCCTCGTGGTCTAGTGGTAAGGAGGCATAGACCTGAGGTCCCGGGTTCGAATCCCGGGTCGGACCAAAAATTGTTATTGAGATTTTTCAATTTCTAATAACAGTCCAGAGTCAGGAAGTTGGCGGTGCTGCAACCCCGTGCCACGAAGAGCACGTTAACCGTCGGTTCTGCGCCTGATTTCTCTCCGGTCGTGTCAGGCCATCCCATCGGAATATGAGAATGAAGGAATAGAAAGTGCACTTGTGTTTGCGCGTACACTTGGGCATTAGTTATAATATGTCCTGCGCATATGGCACGTCTATATAGACGGCCGCCGTAGCCGAAATCGGCTAGGACAACATTATTATTAGTATGACTGTAGTGTGTATTCTTATAGGCGATTCTTATATTCCCGGGTCCCGAAAAGGTCCAAAATATACTGTTGTTATACCTGATCGGACGTGGTGATACTGGCCCTCCTTCTGGTTTTAGACAGATGTAACTACATCGATCTGGCCTTCGTTGATAGAGGTGATGTTTTTATTTTATTTATTTATTATTTGATACGCCAACAGTGTACATATTAAAACAATTAATATTTATAAACTTTTTTACAATTAGGTATTCCTGATATGCACACCCATTATAGGCATATTCAGCAGTCATTACAACATGTCTAAAGGTACAAGTTGGAAGCGGGCGACATGAGGCAGCAGCAGACGACGTGTCGCAGCGACTCTACTGGTTTCTATGTATTTCTATGAAATTACCTCTGTAGTTAGCGACACGAAGTTAGCGACGCGTCGTCGAGCGGCAGACGCCAGTGTCGTACGACCGCAGATCAGTAGTGTCGCAACGACACGTCCAGTGAGTGTATTTTAGAGATGAGCAAAATGTATCACTGACAAGAAAAGAGTGATATATATTACTTCCTAATTCCCATTATGAATTTTATTCCATTGTCATAAAGCACAAAATAGCTATCAATTGGATTCCATCTGCTGTTGCCATCTGCGGTCGGGTTCCAATTCATGACCGCAGCGACGTGTCGCGACGACATGAAGCGACGACACGTCGTTTGCTGCAACCTCATGTCGTCCGCTTCCAACTTGTACCTTAAGATAAAGTGATGTTGTAGACTGATATGTATATGTACTGTTTATGACGTCACTTGATACACCAGTTACATTTGGTCCACTCCTGATTCCAGAGAGTAACTATCGTTCTGTCTCATGTTGGTCGAGGCGACGTTGTCCGTAGCTTGTATACTGATATGTATTTTTGTTTGACGTCAGAAAACTGTACATATTTCGCCATCATTATCGTGTTCAATATCATGGGTGTTATAAATATAGTTGTGTACAGCTGTGACGATTCCAGGGCCGTTGGATAATGAATAACAAACACTACTGGAGCTACATACAAGTGTTGGTATGAATACATTTATTTTTATACTTATGCTGCTAATATTATAAACGCGAAAGTTTGTATGTTTGTTTGTTACTCCTTAACGCAAAAACTGCTGAGCCGATTTTCATGAAATTTGGCACACACAGAGGGTGACTTGGATGAACATATAGGATAACTTTTATCCCGAATTTTATGGGATGCCATGGGATGATTTTCTATTTTCCACGGGATCGAAATTTACGCCGGTGAAACCGCGGGGCGCAGCTTGTACTTGTATGAATGACAAGTTCTGTGTAGAAACATTTGTTTTACTATAAGTGCAGTTTATTCAGAAAGTGGAAATATTTGTTATGGTAATGCAAACATGGCTTTCTTAAAGGCTTTAAATAGTCAACTTGCCATGGTACTTTTGAAAATTATATTTATGTAATATTCTTTTTTAATTGCTGGATATATTTTGGAAATGATTTCGGATAGATTGATCATTTGGATTCGAAATGGATAATAGCGCGCATATGTTTTGAATATGAAATTATTATTGTTATGGGTATTTTAGTGCGAATATTTTTCACACTGAGGCTTCTACCGCTATCAAGGTAATGCTTTAAAGGCTTCACATGTTTCAACTCAATTGTATTTTTTTTTTATGGTCTAGGGGGCAAACTAGCAGTCGGAGACATTTTCATGACTACCGACGCCCATAGACATCCGCATAGAGACTATACAGATGCGCTGCCCTCCTTTTTCCTCCCACCTCCATGGGCCACCGGCTACTTACACACCGCACGAAACTAGACAGCACAACTGTCACTTTACGCCGGTCTTGTGTAAGCGAGAGGTACCTCCCCGGTCGTGCCGGCCCAATTCGGCTGCATGCAAGCTTGCAGTGTGGCACTACCTCTTACTAAATGTATATTAGTATTAATACATGTATATAAAATTCTCATGTCACTATGTTAGTTACCATACCGCTCAGATCAAAAATTTGTGTGATTTTTTTGTGTCTATTGAGTAGGTCTCAGAAATCGGCTAACATCTATATTTCACATCGAAACTTGCGCAGGCCAAACTGCGGGGCGCAGCTAGTAGTATAACATGTTACAAATCATATGCCAGTACTGCAAGGCTCGCCTTATTTAAGTGTCTGTACTACAAAGCCGCTCTATTCAGTTGTGTACCTAGTACCTACTCGTGTATGCAGCGCGGTGTTCGCTGCTCTTGATTAGAGCTAATTTGCAAGAGCGTCTGTGGATACTGCACGTTAGCTGATGACGTAAGCCGTCTGGATGGAGACATCTAGAAAATAGAATTTTAAATTTAAACCTTTTTGTACTTTGTGAAAGATCGAGGCCAGTGGCGTGCTGTGGGAGAGGCCGCCGTCCATCAGTGGACTGCAATAGGCTGATGATGATGACGATATGATTGTGGTGGTAAAAGAGCTGAATAGTGGTCCCCGCTGGGATGAATTAGGCCGGCATGACCGGGAGCTTAGATAAGAGATTGCTGTGTTATTGCGCTTCGTAAGGCGTGTAAGAAGCCAGTGACCCATGGAGGGAGAGAAGAAATGAAGGCAACGCGTACAGCCTCCATGCCTATGCTCGTCGGTAGTGATAAAACTGGTTCCGACTGCTCCTTTGAACCCTTATACTATAAAAAGGAACGATAAATTCAGGGTTTGAATTTTTAAAAACCCTTGTACGCTCATGCACGAGAACTCAGCTAGGAATCATTATAATATGATCAAATGCCTAGTTTACGATTCTATAAAGGACATACATACAAACATAAACGTACATTTTTATATATTTATTTGTAATAATATCGCAATGATTTAAATGTCTCCAACAGACATACGCCCACAGGAAGAGTGTACGCCTTATCAGTTGAAAATGGTTTCGCTATCAGTTTTGGCAAATATCAAATGTTTGTGGTACATACTGTAATATTTATTACCTAACCGCTAAGCTACGTAGGTGTGTACTTTACACGTGGGGTACCCTGGGAGCACGTAGGCACTCTGTGGTAGTATTTGAATTAACCTATAAGATGGTTTTCTATTTCTAATATCTTTCCTCTCGATTATGCGGCATGAGGTATCTCGGTAGGAGGAGAAAGGAGGGTAGCGCAAATGACGTGTTGCCTCTATGCGGATGTCTATAGGCGTCGGTGGTCATGAAAATGGCTCGACTGCTCGTTTGCTCACCCATACCACAGAGAAAAAAAATAGGCTTTCTTTTGAGTTATTTCGCGTAGATATTTATATTTAAAATGGACGAAAATGTGTTACAGTAAAACGGGGAGGCGAATTGGAATATGGAATTATTCGAATAAATATGTTTTTGCGGATTTTTGTCATACTTTGAGTTTTATTTCTATAGGGTTTCTATCAATATAATATTTTATTTGTAAATATATGACTTCCTGATTATTTGATATCGATTCATATTAAATTAATATTTTCCGTTATTAAGTTCCGTTTTGCCCTCCTTCTGGATTCCCCTCCAAGGGGCCAGCACATCATACCTGTCTCTTTGCGGATGTATGTGAACGAGAGGTGGTAGAGTAGGCAATACCATTACAATGCCGCAAATGCTCCACCATTTGGCGTTCATTTGACTTTTGCCCAGCACTGGGCTGATGAGGCTTCTGCTACTTATAAGGCAGCGAACGGTAGCGGGCTGATGATGTTGAACCGCACTGTTGAGGCAGGAGCGGTCGTTCGCTCTCGGCGTGTAATTGGATTGTTAATAGAAATTAGGTCAGTGGGGCGGGAACGGCGCTTACATTTAAATATAGTGTTACAAGTATCATGATCATCGCGATGTCCGCTGGGGCACATGACCCGTCTATTTACCTGACTGTGTCAAAAGGAAGGCAATGTTTTTCGAGCGAAGGCAGGGCAAAGTTTTTTGAAGAATCCGGGCTCTTGCCATCGATTAAAGAAACAACCATTATTATGCCGGTACAAGCCTAATATATAAGTTTTCCCTTTATGCTATTCCAGAGATATCTCTGCCAAATTTCATTGAAATCCGTTTCGTCGCTTTTACGTGACTCGTGACAAACATCCCCTCGATACGGAATCTTAATATTAGATGTTTAAAGTCGTTATTACAATAACTTGAATGCTAATTGAATAAATAAAAATGTAATTACAGAGTTGCACGGCGCTGCCAAAGAGACGGTGACCCTCGCGGAGCAGCGGTTCGTGAGCAAGCAGGACGAGTGGCAGTTCGATAGCAACTGGCAGGAGGTGCTCAACCATGCCATCATCAAGGTGAGTCCTATGTAGTGTCAACTAACTATTTGAAATGGATCATCGGGAGTTGCAATAGATCCTTAATTGCTCTCGATCATTAGTAGATAGCCGTAGTATGGATCACTGGATCTAGATCAATGCTGCTCATCCTTTTTAACAAGCAAGCCACACGATACATTGAGACATTTGAGCACACGACACATTGAGCGAGCTACTGAGTGTCAACAGTGACATTATTTGTGTTCGAATAATTTATTTACTTGGCTCGGCTATCAAAAATTTGAAGACCAAGTTTGATCAACCCCAGGGGTTGAGCAGCCTTGATCCGTTGACACGGATGTTGTAAGATGGGGTGTATTGTGCATCATTCATGCCGAATGCTGAGGAAAATAATTACGTCTGTTTTGTGACAATAATTTTTTCGCCTACGCCTAAAATTCGAACTTTTGCCCCCTAACGGCGGGAGAAAAGTAGTACGTGCACATAAGAGGGAAATACCTCTAGTGTTCGGCATACATGTGAGGGTAAATGTACTTTTCTGCCTTATCGAACAATGTAGGTAAAGATATAATCTAATGTGTAATAGTCGTCACCATCATACGTCCCATGGTCGACATAGGCATCTTTCAATTAATAACTTGGACTCCTTGGATGATCAGATACCGATATGGTTGTAATAAATTCTTGCAGGTCATGGACGCAGAGAAAAGGAAAGCAGAAAGCGGGCGGGAGCACCAGAGAAAAGCCGCCGCCTACATCGCAGCTGAGAAAAAGGTAACTATTGTATATCAAACATTTTTGTTTCGAATAATACTAGAGTAGATGAATTCGACTTTCTTGCAGGGACCGTTTACCCTTAAAGGGGTTTTTGATAGGGTATTTCATAGACTTGTTTTCAAAAACCCTATCAAACCGTTAACTCGATCGTCGACTTAGTCTATCTTAAGGGTAACCTTATCAGTAGAGTTATTCGTGTAAGCACTAACCCTATTAGAAAACCCTACTGCACAGCTTACCCGTTCATAGCGCGCAAACAACTTGAACCTCTACGCTCACGAAATTCAATCTCGCACTCTGAGTCTGAGCGCAATTACGCATTTTTATAAAAATTGAAAGAAAACAGCATGCGCGGAACAGAGACAAACATAGGGTAACCTTATCATAGGGTAAGCGCTTAAATATTAACCGCTTATAATTGGTTAAGCGCATCAAAAGTAGTTAACTTTATTCAATAGGGTTTCCACATCGATAGACTTACACTAGCGATAGGGTTACCCTATCATTTGGGTAAGACTTCAATAGGGTTACCCTAAAAATAGGCTTAATCAAAAGAAGGGGTTTTCCGGTCCCTGCTTTCTTGATGATAGTTTATTAATCGTTAGGTAAAAAAACCGAAGTATTTATAAACTTATGCCCTCTATGTATTATCGTTATGTCCAGTTTGACGCTTATGGGATAAAATATTACAGTTTACATTTTTACGATGCGCACACACGACACCATAAGTGATAAGCCGACAGATAAAATACAAGCCGCACGATATGTGATAGCGTAACTCAGGGTAATGTTCGCGGCAGCTCGATTCGGCTGCAACAATAGTATTGTGTATGTCAATAATTCACGTTCTTTACGCCCAGGTAACACAACTGGAGGAAAATTTGAAGCGGAACATTGTAAAGTCGAGATTGTACTTCGAGGAGAAGAAATTGTGCGACGAGCAGCTACAGACGCAGAACGAGAAGATCGAGAAACTGCAACGTCTCATCGCCGACGCTAAGTGCCGATACTCAACATCACTGAAGGCCCTGGAAGAGATTTCCGAGGAGATACACAGACGTCGAGGTGAATATCCTCCAGGGAAAGACGCCATACCCGTAGGACCCCGAGAACCGGGCGTAGGAGCTGAGAGAGATCCGATACACGACGAAACACAATTGGAAGGTAAAGAGTTCGAAAAGGACGAAGAATCAAATCTACAGGAACTCCGAATGCGCGTGAGGGAACTGGCACTTAAACCTATCGACAGAACTGATGTTGAAACCGACGAAGCTTGGGTCCAAGAACTGAACGAGACTATAAACAAACTGGATCAGCTTCTGATGATGAAGGAGAGCAATCAGCAGAAGAAAAGCAAATTCACGGACAATCCACCGAGGAATTACAGCGCGCCGTCTACAAGTATTGGGCCTAAGTATAACCCGCCTGAGGAAAGTTGGAAGGAATCCAACCTTTCGCGTACTAAGTCGATAAGTAGGGAGGTAGTTTACGAGCCGCACCCACCGATGAGCAGGACGGATAGATCTAAGAGTATGATGTCGTTGGATGTTCTGGCTCTGTCTAGAGACGCAATGATCATGGATAGGGAGTCTTATCTGAAGGCGGTCATCGAGGACAAATCTCCTACTGGTACCTACACGGGAAGCAACTCTGAGAGGAACGACAGTCCCGACGACATTCTTTTGGTGGAGTGCGACTCCAGCGACTCCACACAGAACCCCGTCATAAGGATGACGAGCTCCACCATCACCGACAGTGATAACAGCTAAATCGATTTATAGGGTTGTGATATGTTGTCGAATTTATCGATGTTAGTATTTACCTTTCGTTTGATTCTTCTAAATTAGATAGTCCTTGATTCAGACGCAAATTTGCAAATTTAGTTCACTTCCTCTCATTCGATGTCTGGTTTAATGCCTCAGGGGATATACAGAACGCATTCTCATCGGCTGACGCCCCAGTCAAATGCACGTAGGGGAAAAATACACTTTCCTCGCTGAATATGTTAAAGAATGAATGTGAGCTGACAAAATATCAGTGGCTTTTTGGTCAGGTAGCCAAACAACCATGATAGTTATGGCGGGTGTAATTTGCCACCTGGAGGGAAAATACTCTACATCCCGGAGATAACAATTTTTATCAATGGAAACTTATCTTTATTTTAAAAATAGATAAAATGCACACAAATGGTAGCGGAGATGCGAGCTAGCCAGGATAGCTATCTGAAGAACTACATGAAATATCGTTGATGGATCGCGGGACAAATTGTTCGATTATACTACGCTGCAACTGAGATCGATAAACTTAGTAAACTTAAATTATGTCAGTAAAACGAACGTTCTATAAATGTTTTGTCGCGGCCGCACTGTTGGCGTAAAACATCTAGGACAGCTATAACTAGTAGCCAGGATTCAAGCTGTTATACTACAGTATAACAGGTACGTAGCTTACACCTTTTTGGCTGGATGTCACTATACATCTGGTCGTAACACTAGCGAGGATCTCGGCAGCAGTATTAATGGGTGGCGTGTACATTGGTATATGCGCGCGGAATGGACGGCATCTAGAAATGGTTGTGTCAGAAATATATTATATACTTAGTTCCGCACTGTTAGTGCAACTTAGGAAATACTTTCGATTTAAATCATACGTTGTGAGGAACTTTCGAACATATTTGTTGCTCTGCAATCCGCATTATATGAAATGTTTTTGCATTACGTGCTCTCTTAAAACTGCCATCTTTTGGGTAAATTTAACAACATTTATGAAAAATTACGTAGTATCGATTTTGAAACATCGTACATAAAATATTTAGGAGGTAAATTATACAATGAACTATAAAATATAATTTGTTAGTGATCTATTTTAATTTCTTAGTATTAAATTTTAAAAAGTTATTTCGGTTGTGAATTTTTAGCATTTTGCTGAACCACAAATTTGTTCGGAAGTTCAATGAGAGTGAGAAGGTATGTATCAAGTGTGTTTTGAAGATGATGAAGGCTAAGGGACATTCGAAACTGCAAGCACATAACAAATTCAACATTTTGGTGCTATTTTTAATCATTCCTTTATTTACGAGTTTCATTATTAGAAAAAGGTGTTGATAAAACATGTGTATGTAGTGTAATAAAATGTCAGGTATTATCTGGAATGCATGTATGCAGATAATATCTGGTGGACGCCAAAATATCTTCAGGTGGCGCTACTGTTTCCAAAGGTTAAATTTTAAAGTCAATACGAAAAAAATCTACTTTGTTAATTTGATCGAAGGTGATCTACATTTTATAATAAAAAAAATATATAAAAGTAAATATTTTCCTAAAAAACTTAAAATACTGTTAAAACTTAAATTAAAGGTCTTTAAAAGTTTCTGACTAACTAAACAGTGTAATATATAGTAAATAACGGTTTTCACCCAGGGTGGTTGACAATACTATACAAGGTTGATACAAGCGAGAGGCATTAAATGAAACCACATATTTAGTGTATTATTTTCAGGCTACACAACAAAAATCAGATCAATTGGAGCAATAAATTAGCCACAAGAGTTTTTTAAATTTTTTTCTCACTTCGTACACTCTGTATCGCAGCTGATCGCCGACTATGACAGGCCGGGGTCATTCAACCCGTACGAGATTTCCGTTCGCTGTACGAGCCGGTTCAAAGTATGTTTATGTTTTTTCGCTGTTTAATTTGTTTGAAAAAAGTATTTTCGTATACTCGTCGTAAACTTATTTTTAATAGTTTCGGATTAACTGTAGGCACTTATAGTATATGTGCTTTCATTTAATGCCTCTCGCTTGTATCAACCTTATATACTACAACACAATCTGCGACTGGTAACCAATTCTGTTTTAACTTGACAACCCAATGTCTACACTAGCGCCACACTAGTTCCATATTCATAAAATTTATTCCGAAAAATATATTTGATTTTTTTTGATTAGTTACTAGGTATTTTAGTTAAGATTTGGCGCTATAGACAATGCAAGAACTAGTTTCTAAATGCCCACCACTAATTTAGCTAATGTTAAAATGTGTTATTATTAGAAATCAATAGTGTTTATAAATTAATAGTGCAGATTATGGTGCAAACGAACTTGCACAGGCCGTCTGTATTGCATCTGCATTTATGGAGAGAAAAGTTTATTTTTACAACTACAAATGCGTAAGTTGAAGCAATAGGATTATTTGTAGATGTTGTATTAACAATTTTCATCATCCTACGACCTATTCCAACAATATAATGCCTTTATATCTATAGTATCATCATTAATACTTAATTAAATTATAGTTGAAATACTCGTATTTTTAGTAACAAAATAAATCGAGAATGTCAATTTTGAAAATTAAAATTGGTTGTAAAAAATGTAGACTTAGCCATAAAAAGTCTACGCTAAAACACTAACAATAGTGCCTAGTGTAGTTTTAATTAGGTTTATTTAGGATATTCATTCGTCTCCTCACGTTCACTAGTACTTTGGCCGACCCTAAAACTGGTGAACCCTTCAGCCTACTTTATACCTTCATTCTTCTAAAGGGCGACACACACGATCAGCGATCGGCGATTTTGCGACTGCATCAATGCTGCTTCACGATTTAGCAACTCTATCCTCATTCGCGGTACCGGAATATTTAGTGACTGCTCCGATGCTAGATACCTAACACTCGCAGTCGTTTCGCGCCTAATTCGCCGCGACCCGCGTTTAAAAGTGTTCACCGACGAGCGTCTCGTCGCTGAATTCAGCGTCTAAATCACCGATCACCGCCGTTAAAAATATAGCGTGCTGTCGCCCCAAGAGCAGAGCTCTTGTCGGCGGAGTTCTTTTCTCCGCGTGACAGTTCGCCATTCTTTTCCGCTCTTAAGACGGGACGTTCGCCTTCTCCTTTCAGCATCGGCATGTTGAATGACTTGTTTTTAAAATTCTATAGAGTTGATGGTGTTAAAATCGTTCATGGCAGTAACTTGTTAAAATAATTAAGATGTTTTGGGTATATTTTTCTATTGATGATACATATGGCTATACCATCTATATTTGATTCTATTCTTTTGTCATGGGATAATAAATCTCCTTGAGATCTTTAAAATTACAGGCAGAAAGTTATCCTAATTTCGTTTCGCTACCCGCGAGTATCAAGTGAACTTCAACATAAATGCGCCCTCTAGATATGCGATATGCTAGAATGTTCTAGTTATTCAGTTATCCACCATCTTTAAGGGTATTGAATCTTAAATATTATAAAGCCGCGCGCCTCCACCGAACTGTATCCACGTGGTGTTTATACTTTAGAGTAATTTTTAGAGGAATTTAATTTATATTCAAACTTTGCAAATTGTACTTGTACTTATTAGTTAGGTGTTTGCACTAACACGAACTCTACACAAAATAGTGTTTAATGTATAAGCACAAAGTAGCAACATTTTTTAGCACTGTCAACGATGTGTTAATAAAATTTATTACTAAGCTTTGCCTTTTATTTTAGCCCTTTTTGTCATATCCTATACTTTAAAGGCCACCGGCGACACCACTTCACACGCCGCACAAAACGCGACACCACTGCCACTTTTCGCCAGTATTGTGTAAACGAGAGTTACCTCCCCGGTCGTGCCGGCCCATTCGGCTGCATGCAAGATGCGTCGCACTACCTCTTATTCAATATTTACAATGTGATAGTTTGTTCACGAAAACAGTACTTTTATAAAGTATACGAGCAGTCGGAGTCTAGTGAGTATCAACTCCAAACCAGCGGTTGTTTTGCAGATCTGTTGCTACCTTTCTTACTATCACCAAAATAGTGTCACTTAGAACGAAGGTACAGGAAAATAATAAAAATAAATATATTTATACATATTTATATTTATCCACTAACAAAACGATCATTGAACAACATTTCTACAACATACAACATTCGAAAGAGGAAGGCACTTTTGGAAAATGGAAGTGACAGTTATACGATGAGGTATTTAATATATGAAATATACGTGTACATTCTGCCGCCATTAAAAATATATCATATCACTTGGGACAGAATCCGAGCGAAAACTCAATAGTCTTCTGTGGTCAAACAGAGACAAGGCGACATTTAAAGTCGTTATTGTTTCTGAAAAAATTATGATTGTAATTTAATAATATATAATCTTTTAAATACATTTAATTGCTGTTATTTATCCACTTAACTTTCCTTTCTTTCCCGACGTTTACTATTTTGTTTAAAAGTTCGCGATGTTCGTTTTAGTTTGTGTTTTTATAATAAGAAAATTTGTAAATATACTGCGTGGAATAACATTTATGTAATGTATACGTCATTACTCTATTATTATAACATGGTTTTGCTTGTACATGGAGATAACACATGCATACAATGCTTTACTCAATTCCAAGGCATATAAATTAATATTAAGAGCTATACATTGTAATAATATACAATAGATTAAAAATAGTATAATAGTAACATGACAGTACTAAAATAATAATAATTTCACATTCTAAAAAAAATATTAAAAAAAGTGCAATGTATACATAAAGAGGTATAAATGTGATAGATACAGACAACAATATAAAAAAAATGTAACCCCTTTCTGGAGATTGTTTTACAAAAAAGACTGTTTATTATATCCTTGCATTTGATACTCGTAACTAGATTACATATAATAATACTTGATTTACCTATTGGCTTGATCCTAGACTGAAGAGAGCCAGATTACGGATCCTGTACACAATTAACGACCTGTAACATTCGCCCTGACTTCTCCTGGGCGAAACATATATTTTTTGGTTGTATGTTATGGGAAAATAACAAGTTTCTGTACATATTGAGTTGTGTCACGAAGTCTACGCGTTACATTATAATATTAATCTACACATTACACGTATATATATATTTGTAAATATGATAATCTGCATTTACTAGTCTATAGAGTATATAGTTTTTATATCATTGCATGTTCTTGTTTGATAAAAGAATAAGTTTTTAAATTATGCTACATAATTTTTTAATATATTTATATTTTAAGAGTAATAAAAGATTATAATAATGGAATTATCGATGAGGTAACCAAATATAATACTACAGTATTGAAATGCATGTTCTATAAAATATACCTTACACCTAACAGTTTTTTTCTACCGCCATCTTTGGACACAACCAAAGGTTGGTGGCACGTCAGCTTAGGTACTTTGAGGGTTTTGTAGTTTTTTAACGAAATTCTTTAGACCTTTGAAATAAATTCGAAAAACTACAATTCTATGAAATTCTTTAAAATTTGGACACGCGTACGATATGCGTAAAATGAAATTGAGCAGACACTGAATGAATTTTATCACACTCTCCACTTGGCTACTTTGAAGATTTTATAAAAATCGAAACCGAATTTTTGATGACTACCCACCCCTAACAGACACCCACATAACGCGGTGGCGGTCTTTCCCCATCATCTCCTATGAGCTAACGAAAAACCGCACAAAACAAGAACAAAGCGGCGGGATCATGTGGCGGGGTGTCGTTGCACCGTAGCATCGCACTACCTCTTATTAAAATCTCTCGTAGGTCACTTTTACGAAGTTTCACTTCTACAAAGCAATTATTGTTGCCTGAGCCAATTTAAACTCTGAATTGGCAATATCGTACCCTAGCTACAGGACTACTTAAAACAAGGAACAGAAGCCCTAAGCGTTGCGAGCAACTCATATATACTAGTAGGTTGCCAGCAAAACGTTTCACGTTTATTCACCTGACGTATGAAACGTTTTATAAATGAAAATTAACGTTCAAATTCAATCGCATACGATATAAATTTATTTCATTTTATATTATTTCTTCTTTATTTTTCTGTATCATCCAAATGGACAAATTTTATTAAAATCGGTCAAGCCGTTTTAGAGTATGATCAGAAACATCGCCACAATATTTTTATGTATATTAATTTAATATAGACAATGATTTAGAGAATACCTACCTACTACATGTTTCAACAAAAGCGAAATAACAATGAAGAATACATTATAAATTCAATATGTCCATTCAACATAATTTATATTCAAAGTAATTAATTATAGTATTAAGTATATAATATAATTAGTAATTATTTTTTATGTATAATTAAAAATAGTCGCAGGAAAGTGGTAAGAAAAGAATTATAATTGTATATAAATCTTGATAAATGCAATTAGTTAGCTTAATTATTATTACACATAACAGATGGAAAATTCGAGAAAGTAGAAAAAGATATTGTGTCAAGTATCGTAGACATGGAACATTTGAGAAAATAGAAAATACGAAAGAAAAATGAAAAACGAAAATTAAAAATGATTGTGGAATTTTTTTAGTTACTTTTTGGGTTGTCCGTGGTCCAACTAAGACTTAGTGGTCATTTACTAGCGAAAATCACTATTCCAGTAGTAGAGCAGGGTTTTCCAACCTATGGGCCTGATGGCTTTGAATATTGAGCGACGGGCGACTGACAACCGGACGGATGCCTTTTCCAAAGGCTGTCTCGGGGTCTCGAGGAAATTTGAACGACGGATCGTAACCAGGCCGCCTCTGGGAAACTCTGGAGTGGAGTGATGGCTACTAGTAAAATCGCGCAATTGGTCCATGAATTTATTTACAATGTAACAAGAAGACCAATCAGTTGAACCATATACATTTGGTGACGCGGGCAAGTGGAACCCACGACCAGTCGTGGTGGAAGCCGACGAATATGCACGACACGGTAGCCGCGCACTCGGCTTCACCATACAACCAACAGACACTTCTTATATAGATAGCCTATACCAAAGTTCGTACTAACACTGCAACATACTCTGACAGTTTTTTATGACATAGGGGGGCAAACGAGCAGTCGGGGCCTTTTTCATGCCGACGGCCATAGATGTATCCGCATAGAGGCTATGCAGATGCGCTGCCCCTCTTTCTCCTCACACCTCCATGGGCCATCGGCTACTTACATACCGCACGAAACGCGACAGCACAGCTGTCGCTTTACGTCGGTTACAATTAATAAGTTTTAAACTTTAACCATACACAGTAACTACGACCACTCTTATTCCATTTTTAAATATTTATCAGCTACCCATATATGAATAGAAATCAAAGACAATAGAAATTAATTTTTCATTCAACTTTCGATCAGGCGCCATATTATAAGACATCTTAACACTAATATATTTGGTTTACTTCGATTTATGTACATCCTATCGTTTAAAACTATAACCCGACTAAAGATGTTTGAACTAAATCTATGACCATACATAGTCTATGACAACCATGGCATCATGATTCCATCAGATAATGGACTCTAGTGTCTAGTTAAAAGAGTGACCCTAATTTTGAATCAAATATGCTACGGGAGAACGAAGCGCCGTGTCTTGACTTAAAGTTCATATTTGTACGCACACGCAGCGGACGCTTTGAAATGCGTGTACGTATGCGTGTATACATTATGAGTGCTTTATTGCACGGCATGTCTTATCCAAAAAAAGACGACTAATATATCCCTATTAGAATAGGTATAGTTAAATTAATATTCTTCAATTTTGTAATGTATTATCATGTATCCTCTTTATTTCTTCACATGCTACAAAAAGTAGAATTAACAATTAACGTGTATGCCTACTAAAAGCATATAATTCTGAAATATTATCAATAAAACAGTAACATTATAAATCATAATAAAATTCACACTAAATGCATCTTATGCGATAAACATAATTATATTATAAAAATGCATCAATTATTTATTTACAATATATATATAACCTTAAATAAAATTGCATTAATATTTATAATATTGTTAAACATTAATTGGAATTAAAAATATAGTTTTATTTTTTTAAGTAATATACTGATTGCGGCGTGTGAGTTAAAAATTTATTGCGCATTAATTTATGAGTTCCAACGTAGACGTGGTATGAGGGGCAGCGCGTAACCATAGCAACCTAGCGAAGTTTTTTTTTTTTTTATTTTTATTTTTTATGGTATAGGAGGGCAAACGAGCAGTTGCAGCCATTTTCATGACTACCGACGCCCATAGACATCTGCATAGACTACAGATGCGCTGCCCCCCTTTCTCCTCCCACCTCCGTGGACCACCGGCTACTTACACACCGCACGAAACGCGACAGCACAGCTGTCACTTCACGCCGGTCTCGTGTAAGCGAGAGGTACCTCCCCGGTCGTGCCGGCCCAATTCGGCTGCATGTTGCATGCAGCGTGGCACTACCTCTTAGTTAGCTCTTAGTTAGCCGCCGTGCAGTAATTATCAGTACAGATCGCGAGCGAGTTGTATGCAGAGCTAAGGAATGTTAACGTTAAGTGTACAATAAGCAGTTATCAATCTCACGCAGACGAGCGCAGGGAGTAGCGTGCAGTTTCTGCTGTATGCCGCCTGCGCGCGGTTTGTACGTACGCGGACCGCCATTTTGATTCAAACTCACACGCCGCGAGCTGTATTTAAGTGTATACGCAACATGTCTTACATAATAAACATTTAAAATATTTGTACCTCGCTATAAGATGAGAAATTGTGCCCATTTTGCGTGTTTAGTAAAATATTTCTTCTATATCTATGATTTTATATAAGGTCTAACCTAAAAATTAAAACACAAAGTTTTGAATGCTATGGCGTAATCTAAGATTATTTTAAAGTTTTCGAAGATGGAAGATATTTGTCATGATTTATAACTAAATGATCATACCTGTACATTTTATTTTATACCCCTACACTACAACAACATATCACGTGACGTCACAAACTATGTAAACTAAAGAACTATGAACTAATTAACTTTTTAAAGAAATTAATAAATTCTTTGATAAATATTACGGATGTTACAAAGTCTTTCTACATACTAATACGGATAGGAAGCAAGCCATATGTAGTTTAGTGATATATTTTTTTAGTTTCTCACAATCGAGTTTAGGCGATATTCTGCATTAAGTTTAACATTATATATCCATTAATATTTATAGTACAATTCAGTTGATTTCCTGTAAAATCTTACAATATAATTCACAGATTATATAAAATAATTCGTCATTGTATCCTGACGTCATAATGGATGTTGTTATAGCTACAACTATACTCTGTAGTGACGTCACAAGAGGGGGACTTACAGGTGTCAAGTCCACCTGCTAATGGCGTACATAAGTACCGCTTTTAATACACAAATATCTTTATAATACAGACCTAAATGTTACTCATGTCGTCATATCAACATTTACACTGAAGGGGAGGCGAACCTTTTTACACTATGTTATATGCATTTTAAACACTAGAAGATTGTGTTTAATTTACATATTTTCAATGTTCACTTGCAAACGTAATTTAAAGATTTAGTGTTAAGTAAGCTTGTAGTCAAAAACTTGGACTACAAACATTTTTCACCAGTAAAAACATGAGTTTCAATTATCATCTAATGACATTTCTTTTAACTCGCAAATGAAACTTATATATTCTAAAGACGGTATTGTAATCCTAATATACAACACCAACACCGTTACTCCAACTTGTTCAAAGGTTCGCTACCCCTGGTTCCCCGCAAGGGTCAGCCCTACAGCTTGGACCTCGCGGAGGGCACCACGTCCCTCCACCAGGGCGCCCGCTCGAACACGCCCGGCTTGCTGTAGAAGGCCTTCTGGAGATTCTGGTACAACTGGGGAGGGAAATGAGAAATTTAGTATGTACTCTCTTTATTTTCCCATAACTGTAATAATTAGACTTTTAATGGGTAAAAATAAAATATTGACATTGACAGAGAATAACTACTCGGCCGCGTTAACATGGCACCTGGCTCAACTTGTAAACAGTACTTGTCTTTTACATCAAAAGCCAGGTGCCATGTTAACGCGGCCGAGTAGTACCTATTGCCTAATTACTGTAACTCCTAATATTACTGCCATAACGGCCTTGTTTTGTTACTGATTAACCAGGCCGACAGCAATATTATACTATAACCCTCTTTCGTACACTTCTCTCTTCTTCTAGTCGCTTTTCGCAAGGTTTTCTAAAGTTCCTCAAGATGGTCTACACTTTACATAACTTGTAGTCATAATAAGTATCATCATCATGAGCAGGAGGACGTCCATTGCTGGACATAAGCCTGCCTCATAGATAGAATATTACGGTTAAAACAATTACGCTATTAACTAAACGGTATCAGTGACAAAAGTAACCCACCTGTCCATCGCTCTTCCCAAGCACAGAGTTGAGCACGAAGTCGGTAGGCGCCAGGGAGTCCACCACGGCCACTATCTCCCCCTTCATCTCCCCGCACAGCTCCAACAGCGCCTCCCTCAGCAGGCGAGGGAGGTCGTCCCCGCTGCTGAAACCCCCTTGGAACAATTCCACTAAGTGCTTATCCAGAGCCCATAACCCATATAGAGAGAACGTCTTCATCAAAACGGGCTGGAGTTCCTTTTCCTTATTCTCTATGGACTCTAAGCTGTAGATGAGCGCCAGATACTCTCCGTAGACCCTGGTCAGGGTCCTCCAATGGTAGACCTGGGACTTGTTCCGCGCCTGCACTTTGTTGAGCCCAGCGGCTATGTGTGACTCGTTTCGCTTGTGCGTCTGTTTCAACAGCCAGCAGATCAGCCATTTGTATGTGGATATTATGACTGGAATGGAGAATTGTATTCGTTAACGCGGAAATCAAGACGCAAGGGAAAGCTACATATCTAACCTATACAGACTATCAGGATAGCTGAGGCGCGCGATGTTATGTGCGTACATTACTACGTTGGCGTAGGCACAGCTATGTACTGTGGTTTATGGTTTGCCATGGAAAGCAGAGAGATATCTGTGTGACAGAGCGAGCGTAGACGAAGTGTGTCACCTTTTGGCGTATCATCATCAGTGCAGGGATTTGGTCATAATGTGTTGTGACGTAAGCAGCATCTGTCAAATCCGGTGTGTCACAAGTGGCCTTCTTCCACTCTAAGATATGAATATGTAACACAGTCGTGCAGTGCAACAGCTAGATAAGAACATAATATCGCTAGAAACATAACTCACATTTGGGATTCTTCATGTCCGCTGTGGTCTTGCAATCGAAGGTCCTCTCCATGATTGCGTTGTAGTTTTTGAGGAACAGCACCGTGCCGAGAGGAGAGTCCACGTTGTTGCCGGCCAGAGCCGCCTCGTACTGCCGCAGCAGCCAGTTGCCCGTCTGCTGAGACAGCACGTTGTTGTCTCCCTCGTACGTCACCGTTGGTTCGTGGTTGCTGCGGATATCGCCGAGGTTCGCACACTGTAAGCATTGGTTGCTTGGTTAAAGAGGGAGAGAAAGAAAGAGACAGAAATATGCATACACACTTGTTAATGTCGCCAAGGTTTGTACACAAGAAACATGCTCGTATGCACATACGCACGTACGCACGTGTGCTCAAGTACGCGCGCAAGTACGTACGTGCACACGCACGCGCAAATTAAAGTGTTGGGTTACTTCACTGATGAATTGTGGGTAAGATAGGAAAGGAGTAAGAGAAATGGATACAGATTTCTAAAACTTCTGTATAGCATAGCATCACAATTTCTCAAAAAACATTTGTTGATTTGTCTTGTTTTCAGTGGTTTCAGTGGTTTATTAAATATTCGATATATATACAGCTGTCACTTTACGCCGGTCTCGTGTAAGCGAGAGGTCCCCAGTCGTGCCGGCCCAATTCGGCTGCATGCATGCAGTGTGGCACCACCTCTTACTACAAATACAATGAAATAGCCTACGTAATCAGCTCTCTTTCTCTTCCACCAGCAGGCGACTCACCTTGAGGTACCCGTGCCCCCCGCACGCCTCCCGGCACTGCTGCGCCGCCTCCAGCACGGTCCACGTCAGCAGCGGCTTGCTGCACGACACCATGGCGTGGATCTCTGACACCGCCTCGCTCTACACACCGACAGACAGGAACTTTACATTACAGTAATACCTCAGAGTTACGCGGTAGGCGGGATCGAACTGTACCGCCTAAGTCGGGGTATAAATGTACTATATACAAAATAATAATAAATATTGCGATCGAATGTTTTCATGGTAAACTTTGATTAGGTATAGAAGACATTAATAGTTATTTAGTTGAAGAAAGTTTAAAAAACATCTTACTAATATTAGGTAGCGTTCAAGTATTACGTAACGCAATTGTTCGAACAACATGCGATATTGTTTTTCTTTTCAATAAAGAAAAATAATATCTAAAATTGGTAAAAAATTGACAAATGACACCTTTTATGTTCAATTTTAGTAAAAATATACTTAATTGTGTGTTACGTAACGTTTTTTGAGGCTACACAACAACGTTACGGCGCGTTAAGGGGAGTCAAAAATTGCGTTACGTAATACTTTAACGCTCCCTTATGTAGTTTGACAAGTTAAAGAAGTGATATTTAAAAACCGCGTAGACTAAAGTGCGATACGAATCATCAATAATAGACTTCATTAAATTATTAAAAGCCGCCACTCATGCCTTTCGGAGTCTCGCGCTAAAGCATGCAAAAAGAAAAACAACTTTCATCACTCACCAAATTGTCCACCCTGTGTCCCGAGTTGGACTTCTCCACGATGGCCAGGTACTTGTGCGCGAAGTTCTCAATGTATAGCCGGAACACCACCGCCGCCGACACGTAGCCGAACAGCCGCCATTGCTGAAGATCATTCAATTTTCATGTCACAAAAGTGATGACAAAAGCTACCTTAGACGTTGGGAATATGAAAATGATCGAATAGACTTATGCCCAGCACACACTTGTGCGCACGTTTGACTAGTCTGAATAAAGATAAAGAAATCGGAAATCATTATTATAGTTATTCGTCTGCTTAATTGTCCACAGCATTTTTCATTTCCTATAAACAGTTCGAAATTCGCGACGTTACACCGGAGCGGAGAGTACGTTAAGCATGCTCAGGATGGGTATGAATTCTCTCACTCATTTTCGAAAAAAAAAAAAATAGTATATGGGGGCACATGAGCAATAATTTTCGTGACTACCAACGCCCATAGACATCCGCATAGAGGTTATACAGATGGGTAGCCCTCCTTCCTCCTCCACACACGCCGCACGAAACGCGACAGCACAACTGTCACTTTACGCCGGTTTGAACATGCAAGCATGTAGCGTGGCACTACCTCTTACTCTTATTTAACTGATGATTTTCAATGCCCACCAATTGTGAAGCGAACATATCAATAGCTGTTTAACTTATCTAAATCGCTTTGTGATAATAGCCGAGTATCGAATATCTGAATGGTTAGATCATTCATAATGTCTCTATCGCTAGGCTCAATCGCTTATTATGACACTGTTTTAACAAGAGATGGCGCCATGCTGAATTGCAACCGTAGCAACTTATAAAATCATAAATTATTATTATACATAATAATGCAAAAGTTTGTATGTTTGTTTGTTTGTTACTCCTTCATGCAAAAACTGCTGAACCGATTTTCATGAAATTTGGCACACACAGAGTAACTTGGATTAACACATAGGATGTCCCGAAAAAATGCTCCTATGGGATACCAAGGGATGATTTTCCACGACATCGAAATTTACGCAGAGAAACCGCGAGGCGCAGCTAGTACATACCTATAATTTGTAACCATTTGATCTCACTTATTAACCAAATGGACGTTTCTCCGCTCGACCTTATTGCGACACTATCCAAATCACATTACTAGTTCGAGTGGGGTCAATAGTTCAGCGACATATTTGCTATCCACATATCACTGAACAGTCCTGCCGTAGCTCATGCTTCACCAGCGCCTTTTAGACGTCCTTGCTCTTAACTGATATGTTCAAATGGCGCCATAGCTTTTTTTGTGACGCACGGAAAATGCTTTAAAGCGCCGTCTAACCGGACCTGCGTGAGCCGGAAGGGTGTGTCGAACTCAGCACGGGGCCCCTACTGACTTAAAACCATTGCGAGAACCTTCGGCCGCTGTGGTGGAGTGCCCCAGGTCTAGCAATAGGGCGCCGGCGCTATTAGCTCCTACAGTACCACAAGTCGGTACTCACGTGCAGCTCATACTCCAGCAGCGGCGTCTCGTTGTTCCTCTCCCCGAACTGCATGCGTGTGGCCGCGTAGCGCACGGCGATGGCCACGGCCGAGGAGATGGAGTGGCAGCTCTCCTGCATGATGCCGATGCGTCCTGCAGCAACACAATAAATACTTTGCTATAAGGGGATAACGCAGCCAAAGTAGTAACGGCCGACGCTTATAACATCTTAGCCCTTCTTCAGCTTTCCTCTCAATGAGCTACCAAAATGCGACAACATAGCTGTCACTTTAATGCGTGAGCGAGAAGGCTGAAGGACTACCCATACTATTCACTACCCCTAGTTATTGTTCATGTACCAAGTGCATTGCTATATGCCAATACCTCAAATTATATAACAGTTTTAATATTTTACAATCTTCATTTTTGAGGCACTGGTCCACACCTGTGTGGGTGTACACTGTACATGCGTGCGTACGCACACAGCGCGTGCGTACGCGCTGCGTGCGTATCTGTTTGCGTATGCGATTTACGTTTATGCATGGGATGTGCTTAAACGTGTGCATTTGTGTGTTATTTAAAATTGATTCCTAGTACCTACGTAGCCTATGATTAATTCCTAGTAGATGCTGCATATTTATAAAATCTTCATATTTTAGATCACTTAATAAAATAGTTACAGGATCTTTAGTCTATTATATTATATACCTACTATTATAACAATCTTAAGACTTAAATTGCTTTCCGGTCCTAATTTGAATGGCATACGCAAAAGTAGATTTATGTGAAAAGATAGCACGCTCGACATGAGCTAAAAATTAGTCACGTTTTGATACGCGCCTCTGTCGATATGGGTAAAATTAACTTAATTATATTGCAGTTGTAAAGATAGCACCTGTTATAATAGTAATGCTGTGGAAGATATGAGAACCCCACCAATAGCTGCATCGGATGGGTGTCGAAAGAGAGTCCGACCCGTTTCTTACTAAGACGAAAAAGATGCTTCCCGGTATGAGAGTGATTATAAGAACTAACTGGCCCATGGAGGTGGGAAGAGAAAGGGCAGCGCATCTGTATAGCCTCTATGCGGATGTCTACGGGCGTCGGTAGTCATGAAAATGACTCCGACTACTCCTTTGCCCCCTATACCATAAAAAAAATAACAAACTTATCAGTATCATTGCCAGCGACCGCCCTCAGTCGCTCTCTTCCCTCAATTCTGACGTCACAATATCATTACCTCGGCGCTGATGTGAAAGTCTGATTCTTGGAGATGGCCATGACCGTGATATCATGACAATAGGGCCTAAATAACCTAGTACTCAATTGAAAAACAAAAATCCGACTGTAAAAAATATATTGACAACCATGTTACAACATGAATAACGACACTTCATACGTTAAAATTCTTCTAGCAGTTGCCGGCTTGGAACCAAGAAATATACCTACAGGATAATACTTTTAGTATAGGACAAAAAATAATATTAAATTTTCTTATTTTTTTTTTATTTCATAAATCTAATGTATCGTCGATTCTGAACCAAATCTTAAAATTTGGCCTTACTCCCTGACGCTAAAATGAAAAATTCAAATATCAAAAAACTTAGCACATCGTTGAGAAATATCGGATACATCCCAAGCAAAAATACCTTCGCGTAGAATGTCAATCCGTAATGAAAACGTACTTCTTATCTAATCGCATTTCGGTGGTCCGTGCAACGGTGTGTCGGAGGCCGCAGCGTACAACGGCGCGGCTGTGAAGTATGAAGGTCGGCCGTACGCCGGACAAGTACAACGGGACGTCCAGTGTTCGGTCAGGGTCGCGGTTGGCGACCGTACCGTGTGCACCCATTGGTTTGGTAAGCTTATGCGAGAGTGTTACAGTGAACTAGAGTTGATTAACTTATATTTACGGGCGCTTGTACACTTTTGTAAAATGTACATAATTATTTAATACTAGCTTCCGCCCGCGGCTTCGCCCGCGTGGACTTCGGCCTTCAAAAATGGTGTATTTATTATTATACATAATCTAATATTATACTGAAATATATATTATATTAAATATATATCTACGTATTGTATGAAACAATAAACCGCTTTGAGAATCGAATTTGTCGCCGCGCATTTTAGGCGCTTTAGATATTCCGTTTAAGTCAATCTTATGGTGATAATAATTTTTAATCTATTCGTCCAAATTACTTAGTGAAAAGACAAAGTTTATCTACATTTAATACGTAAAGTGACAGATGTATCAATTTTCATAAGAGTTCGATAAATATTCTAAAATGTGCATCGTTAAAAAATATCCAATTTAATTGAATGTTTGGTTCACAATTTTGGTCATAGTGACTTACACATAAAAGATAGATATACGCTGTCCGGGACTTTTATTTAGAACTATTTAAGATAAATAATCGTACAGTAATTATCTTTGTGTAACTCCAACGATTAGGTCAGCGCACGCCAATATTGCTCTCAGGGGGCTGATATTTTTCCGACTTACTTGACAGTTATCGTTATATTATAACCAAATTATAAAAAATCCCTATAAATTTTAACTTATTATGTTATTCTGATATGAAAGCTATATTACTGTAAAGTTTCATGAAAATCCGTTCAGTAGTTTTTGTGTGAAAGAGTAACAAACACACTCACAAACTTTCGCCTTTATAATATTAGTAGGATGAAACAACCTACATGTATACGTTTGTAATGGGTTTTTCAGTGATATAAATATAATTTATAGCGCTACAGTATGCGCTACCGATTAAAATTTCAATTGTCTAGTTATAACGGTTCGTAAGATATAGCCTTGTGCTAGACAAAAGTAATAGATATAAATTATAATAAATTTGGATCATAAATATTTTAAGGTGTAATAAAAAAAAATGCATATTTTAGACACATTAACTAGAATGTTAACCGACTATATTAGCTATATTGCTAAGTTATAAAAGTAATACCATAATAAAACTTATAACCAGCAATAATATAATGATATTATTAAACATTAATTGTATAAGTGCAAGCTACATTGTGAATCTACTGGTGACTAAATTAAACATTCATTCATCATTTTTATGTACCTTTTGTCTTGTCTTTCATGATATAATTTATTACAATTTACAATGGCCACATAATACTTGATAGCATGTGTAGTAAGCGATACATGCATTTATTATGTGAATATGATATGACATGACGAGACAACAAGACGTGAATAAGACATTACTTTGAAATGCATTTATATATAGGTATTATATACATTCAATACTGATAAATATTATTTGTTACGGGAGATATAACTCGAATTATATATTTTTAAGGGGGTTTGGCCCACCACTCGTTCCCATCGCCGCTACTCCTGTGTGGCCAGGATCGACAGTGGCAACCACACTCGACCATTTGATGACGAGCCCGAGGGAAAAGCTAAATCTGTCTTGGGACCCGCAACGAATTTTATCAGAAGAAAGTAGGAGTAGGAAGTAATTCCAGTTTCCCTCCCGCGCGTACAAGGTTGCAATGACTTAAATATGAGTATAGAGAGCATTCACATTATAATGTATTCAATTATTGTTTATAATATACTAACCAAGCCACAGCAATCAAGTATTGCTT
The DNA here is from genome assembly GCA_001625245.1 of Calycopis cecrops. Classification (NCBI taxonomy): domain Eukaryota; kingdom Metazoa; phylum Arthropoda; class Insecta; order Lepidoptera; family Lycaenidae; genus Calycopis; species Calycopis cecrops. The sequence goes on along the minus strand of LUGF01033746.1, from coordinate 176,619 downwards.
TGGCTGGCCAATTCTGCTGAACTGAAATGACCTTAACATACTGTTGATGTACGTTTCTGCAAAAAATATATTGGCAAAGCAACATAATGAGGAAAAATAGCGACAAAAAAGGACATTAAAAATGTTGCATAAGAATGGATGAGATAATTCATAAGCGAATTCAAAGCAATTTAATTCCACGAGTATTTTTTTCACCTAAACTTGAATTTTATCAAATGCCAGACGCGCGAATAGTTTTAATGCTGTCGCAACGTCATTATGATATCGAATGTAAAAGATATACACATCACTGTGTTTCCAGTAATTTGAGAGTTGCAATCGTCATTTTAGAACAGCCATATTGAAAATGTGTTCCAGTGAACCATGGGGCCAAAGCCTTTCTGGGGGTCCCGCAAGAATATTAGCAGAGTAATGAGAAAAAAATACACTAGCTATCACTATCCATCAGTGTCCCGATTCAGAGAATCAAAGAATCAAGCGAAATCAAAGAATACACAAAACTTTTTCTTTTATTTTGGGTTTCCGTCAAAAATTTTACTCCTCAAAAAGTTTGAGAACCACTGTTATAGATTAAGCTGACTGAAATAGCAACGAGCTGGTCACACACTCAGAGGAACGCATGGCAGACGAGCCAAGAAGGTTCTAGAGTGGAGTCCAGTAATAGTGATGAAGTTGTTCGACCATCCACCAGGTGGTGAGATGTCCGTGGAGATGCCAGTTAGGGTGGATCATCTTGTCGGACACAGAAAGATATTTCCAGCAGAGGAACCACATAGGTTATGATGTACCTAGTTAGTGTTGTCCATAGCATATGGGGCAATGGAAAGATGTGTCGCCTATGGCGAGCCATCGCTTATATAAGACTAGCTGCGCCCCGCGGTTTCACCCGCGCAAATTTCGATCCCGTGGAAAATAAAAAATCAGCCCATGGCATCCCATAGGAACATTTTTTCGGGATAAAAACTATCCTATGTGTTAATCCAGGTTATCCTATATATGTGTGCCAAATTTCATGAAAATCGCTTCATCAGTTTTTGCATGAAGAAGTAACAAACATAGAAACAAATAAACAAACATACAAACTTTCACATGTATAATATTAGTAGGATATAGTGCAATTATTGTTACATTGCAACCAATCCACAGCTATGCCAAAGAAATTTAAAATAAACACATATTTAAAATTAAAACTGATTAATTAGCTAGATTTTAAACAAATTTCGTTTTTTCGAATTTCACGAGAAGGAATGGCCTTGACTCGTCATCTTTATTACTTCATTTATACCGCATAGTAATGAATTATATATTAAATCATGAACAAACGTTTCAGTTACCTCACAAGTATACCCACTGTTGCCATAAAGTTATAAAAGTACGCGTTGATTGTCGACTTGGCCAGATCAACGCGGATTATTATTTAATTGGTTAGATCAACGCAGATTGTTATTTAATTGGTCAGATCAAAGCAGATTATTATTTACTTGGTCAGAATAATATAGATTATTCCTTTCGTCAGAACAGCGCAGACTTATTATTATTTAATTGGTCGGATCAACGGATACTATTATTTAATTAGTCAACGCAGTTTGTTATTTGTGATGTCTCAATGCGTCCTGGAACATTTGGCAACACCACGACAGTTCAACAGACTAGATGAGATACTTGAAGGTGAATAAGACTATAGGACCGCCTCTGTTCCGCAGATGAGAGTGCATGCATCTCTGGAGCTGGGACTGCATCCCGATAGTACTGAACTTAGGGTAGCATGCAGCTGAATTGGGCCGGCATGACCGGCGAGGTACCTCTCGCCGACACGATACCCGCGTAAATGACAGCTGTGGTGTCGCGTTTCGTGTGGTGTATAAGTAGCCGGTGGCCCATGGAAGGGAGGAGGAAGGGCATCGCAGGTGTACCTGTGTGCGGATGTCTATAGGCGTCGGTAGTCAGGAAAATGGCTCCAATTGCTTGTTACGGTAGCACCGTATACTGTAAAAAAAAAAGTTGTTAATATTAACCTGCTGAAAGATTCTCAAGCGCGGCCCCAAGTATTCTGGAAGGTTCCGAAAAGGAGCTCTCGTACGTCCCGTCCTCTGTGACGTCCGCCGTTCTGTTGAGGAGGTTCTCCCGCGGTATCCGGTACTGGTTGAACATGATGAAACTGAAACAAAATGTTCATGAAATTAGAACACGTACGGACCGACGCCAAATATGTATGAGTCACGCTGAGAACAAAAACAATACAACATAATACTATTGCGATAACTGAAACACAAATAAAGGTAGGTAATACTTGTGCATATACTTCATCAGAATTTATCCTACCGGTTCTAATCAAAACATACAGAGGAACGAGTTGGATGGGTAGGCATTCTTTGATAACAGCCTAATTTGTTTTTGATGACGCGGAAAACACATTACCTAAAACTACAGTGGGTGCCCCTGTGAGGTGATCCGGAAATGAGATGCAATAGGTCACTTCGAAGTCTTATCAATTCCCTAAGGGAAAACACACGATAATTTTAACAGGGGCTTTTTTTTTTTTTTAATGGTATAGGAGGGCAAACGAGCAGTCGGAGCCATTTTCATGACTACCGACGCCCACGAACATCCGCATAGAGGCTATACAGATGCGCTGCCCTCCATTCTCCTCCCACCTCCATGGGCTACCGGCTACTTACACACCGCACGAAACGCGACAGCACAGTTGTCACTTTACGCCGGTCTCGTGTAAGCGAGAGGTACCTCCCCGGTCGTGGCGGCCCAATTCGACTGCATGCAAGCATGCAGTGTGGCACTACCTCTTACTATTAATTACTTATGGGGCTATTGGCGATTTCGCGACTGCATCACGATTTAGAGACACTGCTTCCAGTCGCAGTATTAGCGACTGCTTCGATGCTCTATACGCAAGTCTCGTTAATCGCTTTGTATTGTAGTACTGTATCATTTTATAGTCCCTCTGAATTATGTGTAAGGTATACGTTTTTAAAGTTTTGCACTTTCGCGTAAATTGTATTTTTATTTTATGTGTTTTATAAGTACCATCATTCCTTGTTGGGTAATACGTGAGGAGACATCAGTGACGCATCCTCTTACCGGTATGTTTGAAAACCGGTGCATGTTAACCATGAGACCGGGCTTATACCGAACCACACCGTTTTGGTCCTTACTTGAGGCAATCTTTATGTTACCTATCTGAATGTCTTAATGTATTAGAATGTTATTGTCATGTGTTATCTTGTGTATACTCTGTTGTTGTTGTCTCTTGTATTGTGTCCGAATAAATGTTTTTCTTTCTTTCTTTCTTTCTTCCTTAGCGACTTAATCGCCGCGTTCGGCGTTTTGAAGTGTGCGGTGGGGAGCGTCTGGTCGCTGCATTCAATTTCTAAAAGCGACTAAGTCTCCGATCGCCGATGCTAAATGTAGCATGCGTGCGGTGGCTAATGACTAACGCCACCTCCACAGAGGTTTTATCCTACGCCGCAGAGCAACCTATATAAATAGCCTATAATAAACTGACAAATAACATACTTTAAGTTGACTTGTCGGGAAAGGTAGCACTTACTCCACGACATAGACTAATTACAATTATACTCATTTAAAAATTGTTGCACGTGTTTATTATAAAACCTTGAAATACCTCATATAATATAATCTAAAATATATAAAAATGTATACAATTTTATTATTTTATTATAAGATAATTTTTTTAACATTTGACTACCAGGCTGGCGCAGTGGTACAGGTAAATGAAGCATGTTGCGCCAGGGGTCGCGGGTTCGAATCCCGCCTTGGTCATGGATGTTTATCTATGTATTATAATATGTATTTCTATAATAAAAACCTTAAATATATAAAATTTCTTAAATTTATAAAACATATTAAATATATTCCGTTGTCTAGTACCGGCAACACAAGTCCTTACGGTACTTAGCACGGGCCTAGGCTAACTTGGTGTGTAAAGTCTACAGATATTTTATATTTATAAGTCTTTCTAGATCATTATCATTCTTATTTACGTAAACGAATGTTGTGAGTCATTTTTCAACCACAACTGGGGACTTTTTGAAGTTTTCAGCAATTATATTTTTTTAGCATTACATTAATTATTTTATGCATCTGTTAAATTTTCAAAACAAAAGTTCGATGCTAGATCTTTTTTAAATTTACACAACGTCAGCTACACTTTTGAATTCGGTTTGCAGGCCACAAAACAGCATACATGTACCATAATATGTTTTACCTACCTCTACAAGATAAATAATAAAATAATGAGCAAGCTCCTTTCCCACAGCTATTATATAGTAGCAAAATACTAATTCTTACATTGAGTTTAACGCAGCGCATAATGTCATGAATAGTCATGATCCTTCATTATCATCACTGTTATTTTTACTCCACCGTATTTTTATCATATATGGAGTGAAGAGGAGGAATGGGGGCAAAGCATCTGTATAGTCTCTATGCGGATGTCTATGGGCGTCGGTAGTCATGAAAAGGACCCTGATTGCTCGTTTGTCCCCTTACCTATGGTATAAAAAAATATGGAGTAAATGAGCAATCTGATCACCGCACATAGACAACTGCTACACCAAGGGCTTTGCAGTTGTGTTGCCGGTCTTTGGGGCATGAAAAAGCTTTTTTCTTAACTATAAAATCTATAAAAATATATTTATAACTAGCTGCGTCCGGCGATTTCACCCGCGTAAATATCGATCGCGTGGAAAATAGAAAACCATCGCATGGCATCCCAAAAGAACATTTTTGCGGGATAAAAATTGTTAATCCAAGTTACTCTCTATCCCCCTTATTAATAAACATGGAATAACTATATCCAAGTAATAACCTGGTAATAAACTGACATCTGTCAAATTCCATACTTTTTTGTGTTTTTTATTATGGAATTTGACAGATGTCAGTTTATTACAAGGTTATTCCTTGGATATAGTTATTCCATGTTTATTAATAAGGGGGTAGGTGTGTGCCAAATTTCATGAAAATCGGTCCAGCAGTTTTTGCGTAAAGCAGTAACAAACAAACAAATCTTCGCATTTATAATATTAGTAGGATAAGTACATTTCCGTTGTCCTTTAGCACAAGTCCTTAAGGTAAGTTCCGTATTTAAATGACTTATATTAAAGGTACTGGACAATGTCCATACTAGCATAACTTGGTGTGATAAATCCACGTTGTAAAAAAATCTGTAAAC
>LUGF01033746.1:146254-160852 GCA_001625245.1 Calycopis cecrops | reverse complement strand
AATAAATTTGACTTTTCCCATTTAATTTTACAATACATCAACATCTAGTTAGGATCAAATACAATTGTAATATAATACTTAAAAACTTCCCATATATTATTAAATGTGATAACTAATTAACTAAGAGCCAGTTTATAGTCCAGCCTCTGCATAAGCAACTAAACCTTTTGTCTTAAAACTTTGCATAAGTTACTAACAAAAATATTCTGTATTCTATCTATTCATGCAGTTTATTACTGGAAATATGGTATCGTTTTATTTCATATGATACTTGATACCATTTACAGTAAGCTAAAGAATGGATAGATATAAAACAGACAGCAAACAGTGTAACATTTATTTATTTAAACAATAATTTAAGTACAAAGGTACAGCTTATATCAAATAGGAATCCCTGCCAAGTGATATACTACAGGAGAACTAGTGACTTATATTACAGTATTGTGTATACATAATAAGATAAATAAATGTATCCTTTAATAAAAAGTTTTAGTGTATAATATAACAAAGCATATAATATTATTTAAGTATAATTAAATTTATAACATACATAAAATAGTATGGTTAGAAATATATGTTCGTAAAAATAAATGATAGTAGAAACATACCTTTAGTTTGAGCAATTCAATGTCCCCTTCAAGGGCTAATTTAAGGCGCTTCCAATTGAAGGAAGCAGTATTTCTATAAACATCCAGAGGCCCGCTCGGGAGATCTGGTACGAAGCTCAGGTCTTCCATTCTATAAAAAATAATTATTTCTCATATTCAAACACACTGATATGAAAACTAATATTTCTATCAATTGGATCAAACACTTCACATTCATATAAAAATAATTAATTTTGTCACTTTAAATAATTGAATAGGTTTACAGCCGAAATGTTACCTTGATTTAAAAGAAATCTTGTTGGTTAAATTAAATACTTGTTTTACGTGTGTCGGCTTTACAAGTAATGGAGTGCGAATACTGTGTTTTAGCTATTAATACTTTATTTTATAAACACTTCTATAAACTAAAAGCATGGTAATGGAATTTCCAGTTTTGCCGATTATGAACTAACGCAATGAGTAACTAAGGTCTGAGTTTGTGGTCTGGGTTAATCTGAATCTGGGTCCTGGGAAACCTGAACTGACAGTTGACAAATTATCATTTGAACTGTCAGTTTTAAATGTCATAGTATTTTTTTACTCCAAAATTAAATATTTTTGTAATTTGCCAAAATTACGGTTTACAAATTAAAAAATTACTGACTGTCAGGATTTTAGCTTTTTTTTATTTTGTCACAAAATCCATAGACCTTATATAGCTTATTACTTATTGTAATAAGATAAACTATAATAATTTTTGTCCTTTATAATTTATATAAATTTGAATTTATTTTATTAGAAATTATGTTCCGCAGATTCACTCGTATGAAATCTACTAAACTACATGCACAACAATAAAATATTTTTAATGAAATAGCTAATTATTTTAATATTTGTTTTTTGTTATTTTTAGTAACGAATATACAGAGACTCTTTCTCATTTATGATATTATGATTATCCGCTTTATTCACTTATTTCATTAATTAGCTTTATTAATAAAATAAGTGAATCTACGAAATTTATTTCATGTATATTTTTCATGAACGTACATAATATATGTATATCATAATAATTAATATCATGAAGGTATAGCTTGGAGGTCATACATAACATTTCTCTATCAACATCACTACCATCGGGAGAGCACAAGCTATCATTTTTTCTTTTAATAATTAAAGAAATCTGTTTGTAACTTAAATCGTTACTGTTAAAAATTTTATAGGTACCTACGGTAAATATTCAAATTTTGTTACTCGTGACATCTATTGGAAAAGCTCGGAGTTACTTACAAAGTACAGTAAAAATCATGGACTACCATAACACGAAGTCAAGTGATTATTATATGTACCAACAGATGTCACTACAAAACTCACGTCATTTGATAAAATATTTGACTGTGACAGATAGCTAAATTTTATATGGGCGTAAAAGAGAAACAAAACACCACGCACACATGTAAAGGGACTTCTACAGCAACACGTATCTACAGTGTACACGAAAAGAGAAGTTGTAAAACAACAACCCTGCCGCACAGCCTGTGTGTTTGCCGCTTGGTTTTCTATCAGATGTAATATGAACGGGCGGTTGTGTCGTCGCGCGGCCGTATGCTCCGCGTATTTGCTGTAAAATCGATGTTTATTTTGACGTGAATACGAATATTGTTTGCGCGATTGTTATACTTCTTGCGTGTTCCATTACCGAAGGAGATTGTGTTGTGTTTGTGTCTTTCTATGACGATAGTACTAACTTACAGTGATTTCGCTGATAGCTCACTCAACAGTGGGTGCGCGCGTGATAAACTACGTGTTCATTTTTAAAAAGGCGAATAGTCATTTAGTGTTGGGTGTTCTACAGCACCACCATGCTGTGCACGGTGACATAGTGACCATAAAGTTTGGCCCTGACCTCTGACAACCATGTCTGGTCGATCGGATTGCAGGAAGTTTGCACCTAACATCTTCAACAAGAGCAAGTGCACTAATTGCTTCCGGCAGAAGGAGGAGCACAGCGCTGAAGCGTTGGAATCTAATCGGGTAACTTTTTTTTTTACTGAGCGAACGAATTTCGTCTAATCGACAACATTGAAACGTGATTTGCGTGTTTACAGCGTGTGTGTGAGTTTGTGTGTGTGCGTTAGCCGTCTCTTTAGGTGTTGACTGTTGGTCTAACGGACTCCGGTCATCTAGTAAAAAATATTAGATTAATGAGCATCATAAGCGGCATGCAATCTCAGTGTACATACTTATATCCTCCTATTAATACTCAGACTAGACTCGCCTTAAAGACCTCATTATCTAGATATAAGAATCCTTATGGACATTTATATGATAATTTTATTATAATCCTATTCGTGATTTTTGGAAAAAATAAAACGCGGTCGGTGTATTGTAACATTTGCAATGTCCTTGATTTAAACATTACACTGCTTCTAAATATAAACACGCTTAGCGACTTAGGTATTTAAGAATCAAACCACGATTAACTTAATAAGGATTGTTGTCTTAGAAATATAAAAGGAAACCTATGTCCAAATAGTGGACCGCCAAACATTGATTACTAATCTAACATTAAATTGAAAAACAAAATTACAGCTGAAAATATAATTAAAGTACCTACTTACCTAAGTACACTGTACCACGTTACTAAGACGAATCTAACACCTCGTAGGTACAACTACCTACGTTAAAATCATATAGTTCGGTAGCAAGGACGTTACAGAATTCTACGATCGAAAGGCTAAACCCTCCTGAGTCCTGAGTGATGAGTCCTGACGCAGCTAAGTTATTAAGACGGTTCTTACTGGTTTAAATAATATCAGTTCTATACACAAATGTTAATCCAATGTTTGAGTTACCTGTTTAGACCTTAGTATCCTATAGGCGGCAAGCCTATAGGCTATACCGTATAAGTTATACCTATATGTACTAAATAATATGTGTTAAAATATGTGTAACGGTCAAATGTTATATCTCGCTAATGTAGATTAACAAATATACGATTATGTGTAACTCGAATCTTTTTGGTCAAACAATTGCAACATAAAAACATTATTCCGTTAATCGTCAGTCGACAAACTGAGTGCAACGTTGTAGCCTCTTGGCATTTAATACAATATTTTTTCTGTTACGTCAAAATTTCTAAATAAATAAACTTTTTAAGTTACCCTTAGAAACTTCTCAGGTTAGAGCTAGCATTGACCCCAGAATGTTAACGTTAATACAAAAAAAAATCTTATTTGTATAAAATACTTTCATTTTGAATCGAAAGTTCCATGGAAATAAAACGTCTTTCTCACTTGCCATTGCAATGGGTCCGTACCAAAACTACCGTGACCTAAGTGTCTTGTCGACAGGCATCAATGTTTGTGCATATGTTTAGCATGGCGCTAGATATGGCATATTGCACTTGAACAGTGAACTCCATAATGCCAGCAGCTTAATTTTGGCAGAGAAATCGGCAAATGTCAGAGGGTCCACCCACATCATCTCGTGTCTGTGAAGTTTGCGTAAAGTCAATTGGAATTTACTTAGTGAATGTTGAAAAGATGATGGGTTGTCGCTAGGGAATGCAATCCCGCAGGAAATTCTCAATTCCGGTATTTGCGGGACTGGACATTTGCGATCCCGCGGGATCCCGCAAATACCGGGATGTATAAAACTTCATGCATAATTTATAACTTCTGACGGTACGTAATGAAACAAATCTAATTATATAATCATTTATTATAAATTAACTTACTTATTTAAAATTGAGAAAGTTAGAAAACTAAAAATTTTTAAGTTAAAATTGACAAAAGTAGAAAACTAAACATTATTTTGAAAATTACTTCTTAAAAACGTGAAGGTGTAGATTATTTCATCTGGTAAACGGCTCCTGACCTTACAAACTACATATATGACCAGCAGCAGAAAATGCTCGTCGTTCGTAATACATGATTTTCGCTTCTCTGCAATCCCGCAAATCCCGCGCGGGATCCCGCTCATTTTACGAACGGGACTAATCCCGCACATGGCATGCGGGATCCCGGTATTTCGGGATCCCGGTATCCCGGTATTTCATTCCCTAGTTGTCGCCATTAAACTCCAACGATAATTATTACGATCGATGTACCTCAAATTTGTGTAATCGTGATCAATAAAGGAAGAAATGGATTTCGCTACTATTTCTTCTACTTATTTGAATTATATGTTACGATCAAATACGACATTTTTTATTATCATATTCTTAGTATCAGACCGAATACTTTGTCATGTTCCCTATCGCTAACAGATCTTTGACATGTTGTACCCGTCCGCTGGCACACGCTAGGCTTCATCTGCGACTTACCTTCCTGTGGTCCTTGCTGGGGTCGCCGGTCGGATGAGCGTGCTTCCGACTCCAGCAAGGACCAAGTCTCGACGCCCGACGAACTCATAACAACCCCGTGGAGCTTCAGATTCTCTCCGCTCCACAACATACATTCAGGTTCAAAAAAAATATCTAAAATCAGGACAAATCACCTGTATAATATCTATGAGCGTCAGTAGTGAAAATGGCTACGACTGCTCGTTTGCCCCGTTAAAGAATTTAAAAAAAAAAAGTTGGCGTGCGTAATTGCATTTCTCTCCGAAATCAAAAATAACTTCACCAAGTCGCGGAACCGGAGTTGCTAAATGTGAAACATGCGTAATAATTTTGTTTCCATTGCAGCGCGATTGGTTAATGAGCGGTCGATAATTGGAGCCTTATCGGCTAGATAACGTGACGCAACCGTATCGCCAGCGCCCTTATCACGCCGCCACCTTTTATTTTGTAATTATTTATTAATTATAGGTAATGAGGAGAACATCCATAGAATCCAGGTAAAGTCTGATGATGCTGCCTGTGACATTGACTTCTAGCTGGTTGGCATAGAAGTCGGGAAAATTGCCAGTCAGCGTCTTTTGGTGACTACCGACGGCCAAACCCATCGGGAAAATGTCGTGGAAACAGTTTTCTACTTTCAAATTTATCAACGGAAACTCATACACTTGCACTGTTCATGTCAGCGCGTACTGTCCCGGTCGTGCTGGCACGTTCGTCTTCGACGCAACATGCCACAATCTCTCACTAAATAACATGTAATAGGATATCCAAGCTTAGCTGATCCGCGCCGGTTAAATTTGATACCCAATCATCAATTTCGCCATCGACACAAGAAGCATCAAAATATAAAATTGTGCAATCTTAATCAATATAATATATAAAACTCAAAGGTGACTGAGTCATCTATCAACGCACAGCCAAAAACACTGGACGGATCGGGCTGTAATTTGGCATGCAGATAAATGTTATGACGTAGGCATCCGCTAAGAATTTTTAGAAATTCGACCCCTAAGGGGGTGAATAGGGTGTTGAAGTTTGCATGGATTTCTTAGAAATAAAACGCGGGTGAAACCGCGGGGCACATAAATAACATAGTGTATGTTACTTCCTGCTTTCTATTAGTCAAAGCATGGTTAAAATCTAGTAGTTTTGGGTCCTATTTGTTACAAACAAACAAACAAATGTTTCCTCTTATATAGGTATTTGTCTGAGACATACACGAAAATCGAATCGATCGACCATCGCGGTTTCACTGATGTAAGTTTCGACTGGATTTTTAGATTCCAGGAACCAAATCAGGCACTCAACATTTCACTAATAAAATGAGTGTTTATAATGATATATTCTGTCATAACAATTAACATACAAACAGCGGGTGGAGGCGAAAACTCAAGGCTGGAGTATTGTGTTCATAAACTGTTTGCTCTGTGGTCGTAATATACAACAAACATTACGTACGGATATAATTAAAGATATTAATTATAAAATAGTGGCCAATTGGGGAGGGGGGGTGTAACAATCTTGCGAATGTCCAGGGGCGTCGGTGGTCATCAAAAGGCTCCGATTGCTCGTTTGCCTATAAAAAAAAAGTTTTTAAAACATGGTGTAAAAAAATATACAGAAATCCGAAACTGCTTGCCGCGGAGCGCAGCTAGCTATTGATATATTTAATTCACAATGAATCAGGTGAGCGGCGTAATGTTACGTTAATTTGATATATTACGTACTCGCTGATATGCCATGGCGCACCTGTGAAAACAAACGAGAAACCCCGTTGGGGCCCGCCTTATCTAAACCAAACGTATTGTAGCCCTTAAGACTCCGTAGCGTAACTAGCTGTGTAAGGTCCTTAAAGGGACTCAAATTGATTCAGGATCCAAAATCTTCAATAGTTTTCGTGTAGTAAGAGGTAGTGCATGCTGCATTGCAGCCGACTTGGACTGGCACGACGGGGGAGGTACCTCTCGCTTACACGATCGTGAAGTGACAGCGGTGCTGCCGCTTTTCGAAGGAGGGTAACGCATCTCTACAGCCTCTGCGGATGTCTATAGGCGTCGGTAGCATCGGAAATGACACCAGCTGCTCGTTTGATCCCCTTATAAGAAATAACAAACACACGTACAATGTTTCGCATTTATAATATTAGTAGGATATGTTCTTCGGTCTTTTTGTTGTGACGATTATTCGTTTCATTCCGAGTTGAATAGACGATTTTAAGATTCACTTAAATATATATCATGTATTTCATATTGCAGTTCATAAGTTCACATGAAGACGTATAATTGTTTATGTTAACACAGAACCTGTCACACATTGTTTAAACAATTAAACAAAAACAAAACAATAAATCATGACAACCAGCGACACAAATTGACTCGGCTCACAAAACTGTGTACAAATTAGCACAAAACGTTCGGTATAATGCCACATCGTGATCATGTCAAAGCCAAGGTTGGAACAATATGGCCGCCGCGCCACCTGTGGACCGTTCATTAACTAATATTAACTGTAATGGTGGTTTGGGATTAGCTGGCGCCGAATTCAACCGGTATTTCGTGCCGCTTGTGAGTTTTTGAGAGGACGGAAGAGCAACGTGTCTGTATATTATGAGGGATGTGTATAACTTTTGCCATTTAATGGTCACAGCACACTTATCAACTTGGAAAGGGATTGTAACTGTATCACCTCGAGCCGGTCAGTATTCTTTGTATGAAACTTCATACTGCAACGCACACTGATGGGAAACGTAACGTAATCGTATCATCTTCGCTTTTCTTGGCGAGGCGTTTACGATTCCTTCCCGAGTTGATAAGTGTACTGCAACCATAATGCTATAAAAAAATATAAGTATATTATTGATATGAAGTGTACTAGCAGGCAACACCAGATATAGATCGCATAATAACGGAGTGATAGCTGTGCTGTCGCGTTTCGTTAGCATGTCATCTCTCTCCATGTGCCGGAAACCCACCGCACGGAACGCGACAGCACAGCTGTCACTTCACGTGCAAGCGAGAGGTACCTCCGATCGGCAGCCCAACACCTCTGCAGCATGGCACTCGTCTTACTATCCAACGCTACTTCTATTCGACCCGGCCACAAGTTCAACAGATGGGCAAGTGTCGCTGGAATGCCGGTTTTGACGATCCGGAAACGCTTGAGATGACGGCTCGGCAATTATAATTGACAAATGGCGTACTAACGAAGTGCGCGCGCGCACGGAGCGGCTGACGTGTACAGAGTTTTTGATGGTGAAAGTGCTTATTAAAACGTTAGACGATCGACGTTTTTATTATTGAGTTTAATGTTTGTATTGACTATAAAAGGCGTAGTTTAAACAAACTACGTACTTACGGCGCGCACGCTTGTGCCGGCTTATCGGATGTGGCGCAAATTATTTTTGCGCTCGATTGTTCTGATACGTCATAAACCAGTGGTTCTTAACCTTTTAGCCTTGAGGGACCATTTGACAAAATTTTCGTTATTCCGCCGACCACCCAGTTGGGGTGGCCCACGGCATAACGAACATTTTGTTTATTGATCTGGAGGTAATGGCATGGTTCTTGGACCACTTGAGATGCTTCCAAGGACCACTAGTGGTCCGCGGACCACCGGCTAAGAACCACTGTCATAAACGAACGAAAAGTTAATCTCAGAGATTTTGTGGCTTATCATAGTTATCTAGCAGCGTCCCGCTATTTCACATTTAGTACTCACCTAAAAAGAAACTATTTGTTAATCCACACTAATACTACTGATACAAACACTTAACAAATGTTCTCTTCATCCCGAAAAAAGAGAATGCCTTGGATGAAACTACTAGGTATAGCTATTTCTTCATACTCCCTACTAATATTATAAAATATGTAATGTATGTTTGTTTGTTAAGATTTCACACCAAAACTCAGCCGATCAACCTTAAAGCTTTGTACTTACATATTCGTATAGGTATTAATTAGAAAGGACAAAGGATGGGATATCTTTTAGTAAAAAAACGGACGCGAGCGGTTATATCTAGTAGGTTATACAATGTATTTGCATGATTGTGGGGAAGCAACAAATGTATGCGCAGCTAACTTTCTCCATACGAGTGTGAGTTGCGGCGGTAGACGTTGGGAAAGTGACGACCTGACGTGTAGCGGCGGTCGGCGGTGGCACAATACTGATTATTGTTGTTTAATGTGTTAGTGAAAGAGCCTGTCAACGATGGAGTGGCTGAGAGTATATCTCTAGTATTTGCATTGTAAATATAAAAGCTGAATGATTAATATCCTTCGCGGTATAGTTTTTACGACGTTTGCTTGGCAAAAACTGTGTGCGTCAGATCAAACAAGGCACTGAAGCCTAGGATGTAAATGAATCTGAGGTGAATATCAGGATTTTGAAACGTTTCTCAGGATTCCGGCCAGACTTGATTTTTGGGTTTTTTAAATAAAATTATTTTAATGCAAAAAAAAAGAACAAAACAAAAAAATAGTAAGTTCTTTATGAATTATCAAATTATGGTTAACAAGTTCTAAAGTTCTGTCGTACGACTTCCCGAGTTATCATTAAATAAAAGCCGGACGGGTCTGATTTGGTTTGGCGCCGCACAGTTGACGTAAACGTAAACGCAAATACATTAAGCTTTGACACACTTCTGCCCCCACAAGTGTTTGCTTAATTTGAATAATGCGTAAGCCGATTTCCAAGATGGCGTCTAATTATAGCTGATGGCTAACGGCCGAGGAGCCAGTTGAGTAGAACTCATCAACTGGACTAGTTCCTCACCAACTAGTTCATTTATGTCTGAGACAAGTTGTGTATCCGGGCTTAGCTCTAGGGTAAATTACTAGGTACTACGACGTAATCCAAGTTTCAAGAAAGGAGGTAACCCTGTCTTTCATATTAATTTTTTTAGGGTTCCGTACCTAAAAGATTAAAACAGGATCCTATTACTAAGCCTCCGCTGTCCGTCCGTCTGTCACCAGGCTGTATCTCATAAACCGTGATAGCTAGAAAGCTGAAATTTTCACAAATTATGTATTTGCGTTGCCGCTATAAAAACAAATACAAAAAAAATAGAACTATTTTGCCCATTCAATGATGTTACGGAACCCTTCGTGTGCGAATCCGTCTCACACTTGGCCAGTTTCTTCATTTCTCTCAATCGCATATCCGATCATCTTCGTGGTCTCGTCTTTTGACGTAGTTCTCTTGGATGACCCATGGAGGTGGGTGGAGAAAGGAAAGAATTAATAATATCTGAATAGCCTCTATGCGGATGTCTATGGGCGTCAGTAGTCATGAATATGGCTCTGACTGTTTATTTGCCCTCCCCCCCTATAAAATAAATAAAAAAAAAATAAACGTGAAAGCTTCACGTCGGTGTTAGTATGGACCTACCTTCCCTGGTGCCGGTCGTTTCGGCTGCAACCCAGCAATGACACGAAACCTCGGCCTAAACGAGCATGTTGATAGTCGACATAAAAATAAATAATTACTTTTTATAAAGTGCATGTTACGTGTACATACATACATTACCCAACATCGTTTCGTATGGCTTTGCTCAGGATCCTATATTACAATATCCAGACTTCGCAACCATTTTTTTTTTACTTTTTACCCAACTCTTTTAGTGTCCACTGACGCAACTTGTTACACTCAGACGACAGACGCGGTACTAATGGACTGAACTGAACTGTTGATGATTTATCTTAGATATATTAATATATGTAAATATAATATAATGTAGTCCTAGTTGAATTTAGACTACGGCGACCATCCAAGGACTAGCCACATGCCCAAGATATAGTGCATAATAGGCTATTTGACACTATCAAAAACGTACTACGAATTATAGTCATCATATTAAATAATATAATAATAAACCGTATACAAGTCTATTTTATATAAAAAAATGCATATTTTCTGTAAAATTTGCGAAATAAAGTAGCAATTATTTTTCAACGTCAAAAACGTTTTGTGATCGGTTGAAACTCAGATGACGTCACTGGCAAGTAAACTAGCCGAATTGCCTAGTGTTTACACTTTTGTCACTTGCGTTTGACGTCAATCTAATCATATTGCCTCGCCATGACAGTTTGCACTGTTTTAGGCGCGAGTGTAATAACTCAAACTTTAACATTATTTTTTGTTGTTAATACTGCTTATTTTCTGGAAATATTTATGTAATGTATTTAACTATATGTAACGTATTTAATAAATGAGTTTGTTTCGCCGGTTCTTCTCAGGACAGGGCTAGGGTTGAACCGGTGGTAGATATAATTGTTGACGTTCAAAAAGTAATTCTTGTAATTCTATTTTGAATAAAAACTTTTCTTTCTTTCTTTCTTTCTTTCTTAACAAGTCATAAAGTATGAAATAAAAAAAAATCAAAAAATTGTGAAATACCCTATTGTCAGCGTAGACACAAGTGTACTCTCTATTCCCTCATTCGCATATTCCGATGGGACGGCAGTCCGACACGACCGGAGAGAAATCAGACGCAGGACCGACGGCTTAACGTGCTCTCCGAAGCACGGGTCCATCATTCATGTACACACGCATCACATAACTCTTTCTATGGATGGAAATGTCAATCGACTTGTCAAATTTTGTCTCTATTCTTGAAACAGCCATCTATTACTCATGGGGGCCAGTCACCGGAGCCAAAAACTTATCACAATACTCCTATTATAATATAATGGCCAAATATGTTAAGGTTTCATAATATATAATATATTATGCATATTGTTATAAATTATAATATAAAACATATACAATCTTTATCGATATTAGTTAATACTTGTAAAGGTCGAAGTGTCGGCTTAAAGTTGTTAAATATAGTTTATTACCTGATGCCTTAATACCATGTATATGTAAATATGTACATATACATAATTTATATTTATTATGTATATATGCTTAAGAAGTCATCTTCATAGTTAGGAAGTAACAGATTGCTTACCTCTGACTTACACAACACCGGCGTAAAGTGAGAGTTGCGCTGTCGCGTTTCGTGCGGTGTAAGTAGCCGGTGGCTCATTGAGGTGGGAGGAGAAAGGAGGGCAACGTATCTGTATAACCTGTGCGGATGTCTATGGGCGTCGGTAGTTATGAAAATGGTATACCGCCCGTTTGCGCACTTCTATACATATAATAAAACAGTAAAATTTGAGTGTCTGTACATTGAATATATTTACGAATAACTAATTGGGGGCGATTTTAAAATAGTAACAGAACACTTTTCTATGATTTTTAACTTTTTTGTTTGTCTGTTTGTCCGTTTGTTCGGGCTAATCTCCGAAACTACTGGACGGATTTTCATGAAACTTTACATTAATATAGCTTTCATATCAGAATAACATAATAAGTTAAAATTTTGAACAATTTTTGAAGTCCGAAATCCACGCGAGCGAAGCCACAGGCGGAAGCTAGTATACTATAAAAATCCGCTATTTCGGACACGTAGAAATAATGGCAGATGAAGGGTTAACTAAACAGATATACAAATGCGCATGTGAAGGGTTGTAGGTTCCGGGGAAGACCAGGGCCGACGTACCATGTTCAGCTTGTTCGGCACTTTTGGGAGGTAGCGTCTAGAGTTCCCAACCGGCGTATGATGATCACTTAACATCAGGTGACTAACTGCTCGTTTGCCTCCTATAAACTATATAAAAAAGCTTAGGGGGCAAGGCAAGTGTGAAAGGATTCCGATATGTGGAGCTGTGTTCTCTCTGCCTGCCCCTTTTTTATGGTATAGGGGGGCAAACGAGCAGTCGGAGTCATTTTCATGACTACCGACGGCCATAGGCATCCGCATAGTGGTTATACGGATGCGCTGCCCTCCTTCCTTCTCCCACCCCATTGAGCCACCGGCTACTTGCACACCGCAAGAAAGTAGAAACGCGACAGCACAGCTGCCACTTTACGCCGGTGTCGTGTAAGCGAGAGGTACCTCCCCGGTCGTGCCCAATTCAGCTGCATGCAAGCACGCGGTGTGGCACTACCTCTTGGGGAGCTGACGTGAAGATGTGTCCATGTTGTTAATTATGAATTATGATCATCCAGCAGTCTAAGCGAGTGACAATAAGTAAGATATAATATGACAGTAATAACAAATCTCTATTCATTAAGCTATCTATGATATAATGATAAACATCGCTATAATTTCAACTGCTATTGTAATGATGTCATCGTTCTCAATACAATTCTCTCCGTTCCTCTCAATAGATGGATGGTCATAACAATTTTTAATAATATTGTCTTTAAGTTTCGATCAACTACCGCTCCGAAACCTTCAGGGAGAGGTCTCAGCTTCCTCTATTGTAAAAAAAAATGTCCCCTGACACTTTATTTATTACTCTCCGCGGTTTCATCCGCTTAAATTTTGATCCCGTGGAAAATAGAAAATCTTCCCATAGCATCCCATAAAAACATTTTTTAGAAATAAAAACTATCCTATGTGTTAATCAAATTCCCTCTATATGTGTGCTAATTCAAAATCGGTTCAACCGTTTTTGCGTGAAGGAGTAACAAACAAACATACAAACTTTCTCATTTATAATATTAGTAAGATGTGGAAGTGTGCATTGCTTTTGTTATATATGTTGTGTAAAGGTTTGTGTATATTGGCTTTTAAGATGTTGCAGTATCTGTGCTAACTTTTGGCTACGATGCTTGTCGCCCCTATAACTATAGGTATAATGATTGTAGTTGCATACCAAGGTTTATTTATTTAATTTTTCAAAAGGTGATATTTACTTAATTTATGTCAAAATCAAAATCAAAATATTTTTATTCAAAATAGAATTTGAAAAATTGCTTTTTGAACGTCAAAATTTTCCATCTACCACCGGTTCAACCCTAGCCCTGTCCTGAGAAGAACCGGCGAAACAAACTCAGCGGGCCTCATTCATTTCTTCATTATATGTAGATATAACGATGTAGATATTTTTTCGGTACCATTTTCTGCGTTCTCTAAGCGTGTCAATAGAATTTTTGATGTATGACTTGGCTTGTTATTAATTATTGCTCTGTACTTTTACTAATGTTTTTTGGCTGTGAACTGTTTCTCTATACCGACATGTTTTTAAATTATTTTTAGTATCTCATTGTACCTTATTCATAAGATGTGATATTTTATTATTTATTATTATTTCTAATATTGATATATTCTGTTAACTATTTGATATTCGGGCAAATGTGGCATTAAAATTATAGATATATGTAAATTATTATTATATTGTAAAAAGGGAGTATTCCCGTTCATTGAATTGAATAAATTATACATTCTTCATTTATATACATTAAAAAAATATAATTTACATTTATTTTTGTATAGAAGTAGCCTGGGAGGAGGGTACTATTCCCAAGGTGTGGTATCTGTTGTAAAATCTATTACTTTGTAATATCCCTTACCACACAAGCGTTCCTTAACTACTTTTTTTAATTTGTTGATTGAGAGTTTTTGAACGCTTTCTGGGATTTTATTGTAGAGGCGTATACATTGACATTTTATAATATGTTTATATATTAATAATAATATTCATATTAAATATAGCTGTTATTACATTTATTTCATACTGTAATCCATATAGCCTCATAATTATGATACATGTGGGAATATTTATAGACGGAAGTTTTTTTTTTTTTTTTTTATGATATAGGAGGGCAAACGAGCAG
>LUGF01033746.1:119743-133208 GCA_001625245.1 Calycopis cecrops | reverse complement strand
CTGAAATCGTGTTCCTATATATTTTTTGTGATTTTAATTGTAAGGCTTAGCCACGATGACTGATCTTGTTAAGATTTTTAGAAGATTTATTTTTGTTACACTAATTCTAAATATTTTGGATCTCTTTTGTGATACTTGTAATAATTAAGCTTCAATATAAAAACAATAATAAAACTTTTATAATTTTATCGACTTATAATTTAAAAAACACCAGTTTTTTATATGTGAGTCCACGGGACTCATCCTAGTGATTTAGGATACATATTGATAGGTAGTGAATTGAGGGTTAACGTCATAAAAATGTCCCCGACTGCTCGTTTGCTCTATTATTTATCTCTCTCTAATAGCTGTGCGGGCTTTTTCGGACTTCAAGGAAGAAGACCCATAAGTTTAAGATCCATATAAAATAAAGAAACTGTCATATTGTTCCTCTGACATCGGATCTCATCTTGATGTTCCAAGGGGGACTGGGTTTTGCTAGTCAAACAAAAAACCCGCTCATATACTCGTAACCTGTCAGATTGATTAGGGATAAACCTCTTTGTTGTGAAACTTCTTGCGTTAATCCACTCTGACATAGGCTAAATGTTATACTTTTTTATAGGACTTATATTTCACGTCTAAAAATCGCGTTATGAAAAAATATGAGAAGAAGAAGAAAAATCGTGTGAAACTGAGACGTTGAACATTACGTGTCTTGCGTCTCCGTATATCTTCTTTATAGTGTAGGGGGGCAAACGAGCAGTTGGAGGCTCGTCCTCCACTCCAATGGGCCAGGGGCTACTCATGGGACAGCATAGATAACACTTTACGGCGGTATCATGTAAGAGAGAGGTACCTCCCCGGCCGGCCACAGCAATGCATCATGGCACTACCTCTTGCTATCTTCGTCTTATAGAGTAAAGAATAGTCGCATATACATACTGTCAACAGTACGGTGGCCAATTGACGGGGAGAAGGAAAGAGGGACGACGTATTTGCGTCTGCGTCGGTAGTCATGAAATTGACTCCGATTGCTCGTTTGCCTTCTAATACCATAAAAAAAAGAAAAAATAGTACACATTCTTTATTGCCATTGAAAAACCAATACGTCTACCTATATTGGTGACCATTACGCACCTCCATTGGAATTTAGAATCGTTGAAACATGTTATAAAAACGCAAATGCAATGTATACTTATCAGCTGTTTATCATAACAGTTACAGTAGCATCCAGCTAATGAAGCGAACTAATTAACGAGTTTATTTATAGCTTTATCAACGTGAGTCAGTTTACGCGGCAAATTATAAACTTCAATTTCAAATAGAGAACACTGGTAGTTGGTAATATAATCTGTAGTCTATGGAGGGAAGAGCTAAGGTGCACCATCTCTATGTGAAAGATGTGAACTAACGTTATATTGAAGAAAATAATACTCGACTGTCTAAAGTACGAATCTAAGGACATCTCATAATATGTTAAAATGTGTCAAGCTATCAGTTGTTAGCAGTTCAGCATATGACAGAAATTTGGATACTTAAAGAATACCCAATGGTACTTATAGAAGATACATTTTTCAGTCCTATTTGTTAAAAAAATACAGCTTGAATAAGTTTTCAAATGTATTGAACCAGCTAAAGCCAGATATGGTTCGGTATAAATGTGAAATATGAATTCGCTTGTCCTTAAGACTAATTGCATAATAATTAATAATATCCCTTTGCTACAGACTCTAGTCTAGACTCTAGCCATCATTACTATTATTTACTATTTACAGATAAACACTGTTTTAACTCTCGCATAAAGAAGGCTGTCCTCATGATCTTATCTCCATAGATATGTACATTTGCATTCGATGTTTAAAAATTCAATTTCCGAACGCACTATTAAAATGTCAATATGGCGGCATTAAACATTTGCATACGCGCCGTGCGTTACGTTCGCGCGCATTTAATTGCGGGTTTTATTTTCGCCTTTCCAGTTGAGACATTTAAACGAATGTCAACTCTCACTGGTGCTACTCCATTAACGTCAGATAATCTGTTTTACCGCCGTGCCGGGGCGTATGTTAATATTTTGTTGACCTTACTGAATTTTAATGCAATTAAGTGTCTTATTTTTCAACATTGTTTTTTTTATACTGTTTTTAAGGGGTCAAACGAGAGCTTTTTGATTACTACCGGCGGCGCCCATAGACAAAATATTTGTGTGAGGAGTAATGTTTTCGGGTTCTATGTACTGTATTGCTTTGTCCTATTACTTATATTTTGCCGTTTTGTTAGTTCGTCTAGATAAAGTTGACAAGTTTCGTTTTTTCAATTTAATGTTATTTATTTGAATTCATAATCTGATTAAGCTTTAGCTTCAATTTAATATAAGACAGTGCATTTGTGCAAATGTTAATCTATTGTATATCAACCATAATGACCCCAAAGTTATAACGATTTCCATTCTCTTCGTTCCCAGCTCACAGCCACGTTTTAAGGTCCTAGGCCAATTTAGAGCTGACATAGTGCGGGAGTAATTGGCAATGGCGGCACTTGTTAGGGTCGAAACGTATATTTGTGGGGTTCACCGAAACAATTATAGGCAGTAATTGACGGATACAATGTTGCTTAAGTATTTTAGAGCGAAGTTGTTGATATGTAAATATAGTGATTTACTTGATACGTCCTGCTGGGCGGTACTACCGTTTGGGACTCGTGGAAATTTCATCGGATGGGGATCAGAACCGTTTCTCCTCCAACCTAATTGGACAAACACGCATAGGACATCATTACTACTAAATGGACGGAGGACTTGACGAGAATTACCGGGATCCGATGGATGCAGGATGGGTCGGATCAGTTGTTCTGGCAATCTATAGGTAGGCCAGCAAGCGGTGGACGTCTTATGGCTGAATGGGAAGAACGGCGTCGCTCGGCGTCTGCCAAAGTGACGTGTTACCTGAGCCGTCCATGAGTCGTCTCTCTTTAAACCTAAGAGTCTAAACCATTCTTTCCCAAAGTGGGCGATAACGCCCCCTTGTGGGCACTAGATGCTCAGAGGGGGGCGGTAAGGGGTCAGAAACGACATAATTGTCTTTGAATATCAAGGTATAATAACTAATAAGGGGGCGATACGAAGTAACTGATTTTCAAAGTGGGCGTTAGACGAAAAAGTTTGGGAACCTGTGGTCTAAACGAATGTTAGGTTCCTCCTGTACCTACGGTCCGGTCTCATCATAGTCCTGTCTCTACAGGTGCTGGACCTGCGGACTACCGGTACGGTTAGACTATCGTCGAATATGTGTTTTATTCCGTTTTTTTTAAATCATTGCTTTTGAATCTGTTCTTCACTCTGATATCAAATGTTCAATTTAAAAGGAATTCCGACTAATGTCCATTTAGGGAATTCAATTATTTATAATGCCCACCCATTTCATAATAATCGTTCCAACCTGTTATTGGTTAATGCGATAAAACAAACAAACACTAATCTACACAAAACCGCTTAAATATCCTTCAGATGTTCCGATTAAACTCCACAAAAAAGCAAAGCGCTTGATTATGCACAATTATGCACCATTATATAAAGCTGTTGCGAAGCTCGCACGAAACGTATATTTTTATGTGGCTAATGGATTTCCACATTTATGAAAAGGCTCATAATATGCGAAATAACATATTACCAACAACGCATTAAGCCACTTACGCAATAACGTAAGAAAATGGTACATGATCATTACGGCGTACCCCGGCCGTGCGGCGCCGCTGATTCTTCTAACCCATACGAGGGATGTGGCGAGTTTGTCGATGTTTTGCACGATTATGTCGATCCTTGCCCACTTCGTTCGGCGTCTATAATATAAAATGTTTAGGTAATAAAATATAGCTTATGTTACTGCGTGAGAATGTAGCTTTTAATTAGTAAAAGTGGTTAATATTGGTTCAGTAGTTTTGGAGACTATTCAATTTACTTCTGTACAATTGAAGTACTATGGTTAATTAGTGATTTCAGTTTTTTTATCCCTTAGATATAGCATCCTTAGTTATAAGTAATCCTGATCTTAAAATGAAGTTCGATTCTAAAGATTACCACTTGTTTGATCGCACGAATGTCGATATCACTATTGTATCGTATTTTGCGCTGGTTCAAATAAAAAAGATATTTTATTCGATGTTTAAAATTGGACTGTATTTTAATATTTTTATAATATTATGTGCACTGTGGTGCTGTAAGATGGCGAGAGCGTCCGACCAGAGAGAGACTTGACGTCAGCTGTCAGTTTGTAAAAAGGCGCGTGCGGCTGCGTTCAGAAACACATATCGATATATCGAACAACTATGTTTCCACAACGCATCCCTAATGAAATGTTTAATTAAGCGGCAGTTTACGACTAACTGGTCCTTGTGGTGTGGCAGAACCAGCCCGGGGCCAGTCCCAGATGCAATCTGCTGTTGATCGATGATAGATCACCGCCTTATGGAAATATAAATGTTCTAGTGTTGTTAATCATGATGAATGCTGCCGATATCGATATGATAAAAGCGGTACCCGCTGCAAATCCTGCCAGCCTCTGTGATTGCCGATAGTTATTGCTTTAGTCTGTTAATTCTTTCATGAAAAAAATATTAGATGGATTTCACTTACATTTGGCACAATATAGAAAAAATATAGATTGTAGATTGGTGTAGCAAAAAAATAGCCCTAATATTAAAAATAAGGGTTTCCATGTGGTAGGAGCGGGTGAAACCGAGGTGCACAACTAGTGTCATAGATAGACTCAAAATGTGTATTCAGCACCCATGGACTGATGTAGGTACATAAGAGCATGCACGTTTTACGTACAGCAATATTAAACTTTACTAACCGGCCAGGTATCATTGTTTTATCCCCAATACACATAAATTGGAGTTAATAAGATAAAAGCTATCCACATACCAGTGCAGGATAATTCGTTTGATAAAGAACATGCAGCAGTTAGTAATAAAAATGCGATAGCGTGGGGATGCGATAGTTAATTGAAATATACAATTTATCGCGGATAAGAGATTGCATGTGTAATGCGCATGTATCTTATAGTGTAGTGATGGGCTCGAGAATCGATACCCGAACCGATATCGATACAGAAATAGAAACTGAGACCGAAACCCTCACCTCACCAACCCTCTGATAAAAACTATTAAAATGCTGATGACAATTACGTCTAGATAAAAAAGCAAGGCAATATTTGTTGAATAGAGGATTGGTCGACTTGGCGATTATCGAAATTGGCTATGTTTCAAAAACCGACCCCTAAAGATTGATGAGGATGGGCTATATGTATAATTGTATATACATATTTTCTTTTCTCTATTGTAATCAACTTAAAATATTAAAAATTAGTTTGGATTTTTCTGTAACTAGAACTGGCATTTTCCCACAACTTTGCCCAACATTTCGCCAATCTGTGATGGCATTATGCGCCCTATAGATCTACACCATTTTAATTGTTCGTATGTAGATGTTATCTCCGGCAAAGGTTAACAAAGATTTGAGGACATGTCCCAACCGTGACTCGTCTTGCGATTCGTTGCAAAATTGTTGTTTAAGCGTCGCGGGAATCCATTGTGTTGCGTTCGGGATCGTGTTTCGACATTGTCAACCGTCCATCTCGCTATCAACACTCGTTGTTTACAAACGTACTGCAGGCCCGGATTACAGGAATTCATAATGATAACAAGCTGAGCTTGTTTGAGTTGCACATCCTGGATATCGCATAGTTGTTGTGGTGTCGCGTTTCGTGCGGTGTCAGTCGGTGGCCTATGGAGATGGGAGGAGGGCAGTGCATTTGTATTATCTATGTGTGTCTATGGTTCCGACTGAGTATTTTCCCCCATTATACTATGTATATATAAAAATAGCAAAGTACAAGTAGGATAGTAGTGACACCAGAGCCGTATCCAGGAAGATACCTCTTAAGGTATCATGCTTCACCTACACTAGTTCTATCATACTGATCTCTCTCTCTCTCTCTTTGTCTCTCTCTTTCTCTCTCTCTCTCGCGCTGAACAAGCTTCAGCTTATGACTGTTTGCACAAGCTCTGGATAAATTTTCATTATATATAACATATTATTATTATAATATACAAAAAGGAGATGGCGAGATAAACTCGACGTATACCTGCCTGATTGGCGTGATGCAGCTCTGAACAGAGAAAAATGGAAAAAATGGGGGGAGGCCTTTGCCCAACAATGGGGCACATAATGGGCTTGATATAATAATAATTATTATTGACGTGACAACGTCTTATAATTCGATTGAGCCGGCTGTACGCACGTCAAAAACATGACTCATGCGGCGTTACCTCGCTATACGGCGTTACCTCGCTATGCGGCGTTACCTCGGAAATAATTATCGAGTTATAGTTTATTTATATTAGTTAATTAACTACTAAATTGTAAAAAAAAATTACATAATGGTATTTATGGGTATAAAACTTGATCAATTTCATTGTGATTTCCAATTACCTCCTTCTCTATATACATACAAATCTATTAAACAAATGATATTAAAATTTTCTTTTGAAAAATGCTACCATTTCATAAGTATTTTCTTAAGACGTTGTCACGTTCAACTATCGTCAGTAAACCGACTTTACAGACAACCTATTTTTATTATTATACTTGTTATTATGGCTGTTACTGGCTTCGAAATAAACAACCAACCTTACCAATAAACAGGAGTTCTATTAGTGATGTCACAAATTCACGACGAGTCGGGTTTCAGTTTTTTATACAATAATAGCAAAGAAATGTTTTCTTAGTACTTTAATAAATATTTTATACTGTTAAAACCTGTAAAGTAACAAAAGGCAAATAATATAAACAAATAAGTTCGGCTTTACAGCCTCGTAAAAACGTATTTGACATATGATTTATAGGTTATAACTTAATCATAGGTGCAAATAAGATGTCTAGTAGAAGTAAATCTCACTTAAAGGCATTTAATTACGGAATAATATGTAAGATTGTTTTTGCAGATAATCCATCTTAATTTATGTCTATATTTTAGGAGCTCACTTATTTGTCTAAAAATAACGAAATTAGCCACCATTTTTAGGGTTCCGTATCTCAAAGAGAAAAAACGGAACCCTTATAGGATCGCTTTGTTGTCCGTCTGTCTGTACGTCTGTCAAGACCTTTTTCTCTAAAACACGTGAAGGGATTAAGCTGAAATTATTGTGAAATACGGAGGTCAGTTACGTCTTGATGCCTTGAAAAAATCACATTTTTAAGTTAACACGATAAAAAGTTATAGCATATATGCACAAATTTTGTATGAAAACGCACTTTTTCGAAAATTTATAGGGTACTTCTCGTTGAGCTAGAATTCTGAAATTTGGCAAGAAGTAAGACCTTACAGTATACATATAGGAATAAATCTAAAAATTGGTAAATACAATTTATATCACTGGAAAAATCATTACCAACTTATGCATGTAGTACGTTTCATACTAAATGTATGCAAGCACCCGCATATATAAGTTTGTCAACTCGCAGGTCGCAGGGAAGTGTAATTTGCTCAATATCTATTACTTTTGCTCATACCTCCCGTTCCTACGGAACCCTCGGTGTGCGAGTCCGACTCGCACTTGGCCGGTTTTTTTAAACACAATAAAGCCCTGTAAAAACATAATAACATAGACGAAAAAAATAACATAGACGTAACATCAATTCTTTCAAGAAGAACAATACCAGCATTGTATGTGTGGTGAATCGTAATGATTCGATCATCGATACTTCTTGATATTCCGTGTAAGTCTCTCTTCTATTTTTAGCCGCATATCACCGATGTATTTATGTCTTCCAAAGGGTTTATGTGGAAACGATAATACGTATTTGTCGATAAAGTCTGCTTGTACGTGATGTGCCATCGCTCGTCACTAAGGCCATCCCTACAGGATAAAAACCATCGACAAATCACTAAATCTACGATTGTATCATTAACACTCGGTTATTTTTAATAGCTGCTGATAGTGATGTACCTTTAGTTTCAACTATCATCACGTTGATTTTATGTGAAAAAGAGGTCTGTTCGCTTCAAAATCGACCTTAACATGCCGATCGATATCTGGCATTCCTTTTTTCTTCAATTTTCAGGTTTCAGGTCATATAAAGATTTTTTCGGAAATGTTTATTGTTTAATATACCGCCATATGTTTCTACTTTTAGATGGCAGATTTGAAACTTGTTTCCACGATATTCGATACGGTTGTAACATGAATCTTAGAGAGGAGTTGGCGCTCACCTCGTGCCTGATATTATTTATCTACACAAGGACTTTGGTTTAGTTTTGAAGTTAGACAACACTATAGTGTTGTCTCGCTCATTAATATATTCAGAGTAATTCCGGTAAGAGGTAATGTCACGCTGCATACAGCTGAATTGGCCTAGCACGACCGAGCAAGTGCCTCTAGCGGCTAATACGGGCGTAAAGTGACAGTTGTGGCCTACGAACGAATGAGGGCGACTCATCGCATCAGTCATAAAAATGTCCCCTACTGCTCTTTTGCCCCTCTATGAAAATATTCCAATATTTGTACAAACAAGTCTTCTCTTCCTAGACGCAAACATAAAGACCAGAGTTTATTAGCGTAAAGTCTTTCTTGTCCTAATGAAATATCTGACCAAGACTGTAACCACTCCATACACGCGAACAAAGCGCCGAAGTTGCAAGTAGGTGCCACATTCGCGACGGTCCGTCAGAACCTTTATGCCACAAAGGTGAGGGTAATAATATGGGACGGTAGTTGGCGTTTACTGCTGCGGATAATTGACGGGTCTTCATCATTAACGGTCAGTCGTGTCGACTGGCTTCTTTCATTAAATGGAAAATGAAAGCCATTTTTCTGTCTTTGTAACAAAAGTAGAAAATTCGTCATCCTACCCGCTTATATAATATTGTAACATCGAAAACATCTTATTATGTAATAGGGTTGTATCCCAGTTATTTATAAAGCCCAAGGTTTAGAAGCTTTACTGCAGCCCTGGGTGTAACACGGATGTATGGAACTTCGGGGTACTGGGGACTAAACTGCGATAAGTCTAGTATGGCGCATTCTGTGAGTTTCTGTCGGCCCCATTGGGGAGAAGGAAGGAAGGCAACACGCCGGTATAACATGTACACGGACATGTACGTCGGCCATCAAAATGCTGCGACTCCGTTTGTCCCTTAGCCTTACTGTAATATATTGAGAAACTCGACTGTCATCAGCCAGAATATGTCGAGAACATACTCGACGTATTCTGTCTGATGTCCGATATAACATGTCCCCGCGAAATTTCCACAAGGCACATTGTAAACCGTGGCGCGGCTCGCGTGTCACGATCGCGAACAATCGTATTGGAGTTTGTTCTAATGTAACCTTCTTGGCGGGGTTTATTAGCATACCCGTTGGACGTCTTGCCCACGCGAAGTGCACCCAATCCATCATAATCGCTGCTGTGTGTGTAGACTGTGCCATTATAACCACACGGTTATTTTGCGGGCTTTGTGCGTGGGGGCGAGCGATTCCCGACCTTGCGCCCTTGTGTTAAGATGCATCATTAGTTTTGCAGGTGAAGCGGTATTGATTAGCTCTTAGAGTTAACATTGGGTTCGGTTTGAAACTGGAAAGCTAACGTCTGGGTATTTAAGGTACCGCAGGAACTGAGATCGTGTCGGCGCAGTGATTGTTTTACAAGTTTTAAATTTAGAATTATTTTGAACTAAAATCAACGGTTCACTGTTCTTGGGATTTTAAATTTGGAATTGTTTTTAAATATAAAAGCTTGGCATAGAGAAAATTATAGCTGTAACATTTGACAGGAAACTCCCATGGCACGGTAAATATAGATGGACGTCTTCCATATATTTTTGTTGATTTTTTTTTGTATATTTCTGAACCATCTGTTCAGAAATATACAGTCATGAATAAAGCTTAGACAGCCCGGCTGCTCGATTAAGTTAAGACAGACAATTGACGTAGACACACGTGCGACAATCCTATGCCGGTTGTTAAAAAAGTAATTGCAATTGTAATTGTGAGGTACATTGATAGTTCTGCTATAAATACGTACGTACGTATATTTATTTCTGTCGTTTGCTCTAACGGAGCGCATATTCAAACGAGCCAGGTTAATTATGAAATATAGATGTAGTGCGGTATAAATAATAGGGCCCGCCCTTTCGATGTCCACTCCAGCGTGTGGCTTGACGTGGAATTCAGACCTCCGTCTGTACCGAGAGAGATTTATTACGTAATCAGAGATATCTGCTAGTCGATAAACGTCATAAGTACAGTTGATAAAAGTTATAGTTTGGTCATTCTTCCTCTTTTTATGGTATATCCGGCTCGAAGGACCATAGTAAATGTAGGTGCTAATGCCTTAGTCTAATAAATTTGATTTCATATAATGATAAATTATAAGTGGAAACTATGTGGAGTGATAAATAAAACCGTTCCGATTGAGTGCTGCTTGCTATGCTCCTGCACCTTGCTATTATCAAGGTATATGTTGGATATCACTACCAGGGCATCGCAATCTTGCATTAATTATTAGAGACCCAGTCCAGTATTACAAGGACAAGGGCCAAAAACGATTGCCTAAATAAATGAGATCACAAAATCTAATTACAATAAGACTTACAAACTTAGCGTTTTTTACCAAGGTCTGCCCGCTCATGCGGAGTGCCCTCGCAATGTAAACCTACAGTCGAGATGGGGGCCGTGGGCGTCAGGGTCGCGTGATCGATTCCAACAATCGATGGTGACAAAGTGGGCCTGCAGGTGCCTACGCCGCGATTTTTCTCAGGCTGCATTCATTGGCGCGGCAATATATGGATGGGTTGGCTGTCAGCGACCTCGTCTCTATTACTTTTGGTACACTTAAATATAATACGATAAAAGTTGTTTTATGTGCTCAATATGACACTCTTCGGGAGCCAGTTGGACGGTGCCATAAAGCATTTTACCTGCGAAATCAAAACAAATAAATGAGATTTTTTTATTACGAATCATGTATACTATGTCTAATGGTTACCATACCATTGGTACCAGTAAAGCAAGCTAGTATTTATAATTTAACACCATAAAATAAATGTCAAGCTGAAATAAGTGGGGTGCGCAAGAGCCGATTCTCTTGATCTGGTCATCTACCGGCAGGTGGATCTGATGCTCTTCAGCATTGCTCACGACACAGCGCTTGAATATTGTTACAGTTATTTTCTCCACACTTGCATTTGTCCATTTAAATGGTGGAAAGATCTCGAAACTCTTACTGTTTGGCCCACATTAAGGGCACCACTTTGATAATTAAACAATAAAAACTTATCACATGTAACTTTCCTTGCGGCATGACATCATTTTGGAAATTCTTATCTGTGTACAGTCAAGTTGAGAATCATTATTGGCTTCTAAAGAAATATGCCAAAAGGATATGTATGTTTACAATATATTGATTCTGTCAGATTCAATATATTCTAGGTACACTAAGTATTTTAAACATTCAGGATAATCCATTCCTAAATGATTTTTACAGACGTCTATTTTGATTTACGGTTGTCATTAGCATTTATTGCTTTTGAATATTTTAAAAAGAGGTAGTGTCACACTACACTCATGCAGACGAATTGGGCCGGCACTAGCGGGGAGGTACCTCTCGCTTACACGCGACCGGCGTAAAGTGACAGCTGTGCTGCCGCGTTTCGTGCGGTGTTAGCCGGTGGCCCATGAAGGTGGGAGGAGAAAGGAGGGCAGCGTGTCTGTATAGCCTCTATGCGGATGTCTATAGGCGTCGGTAGTCACGAAAATGGCTCTGACTGCTCGTTAGCCCCCTATACCATAAAAAAAAAAACAATATTGCAAGCCTATAAACGATACATAGAAAATGCAAAACTATTCACAATTTTCGTGTGGTCTATACAAATATCCTGATGAATGTTATAAAATTTTAATGTAGTTTTGACGTGATAACGTCTTATAAATCGATAGAGCAGGCTGTTCCAAAAAATTTGACAACATGCGGCGTTACCTAGTTGTCAAATGTACATACTACATGTTGAATTGTATGTTTTAGGATTATTTGCAAAATAAAGGAACAAAAAATTTAAATTGGACCAGTTACATGTTCCCACGGTCAAACTTTAGATCCGAGGCTTTTGGTCACATCTAATAAAACCACGGTATAGTATTTGTATGAACACCCTAACCAAAAAGTATTGTGTAAGCGATAGCGCGATGTAACAATCGTTATAACGCCATCTGTTATGCATTACACGAACTATATATCTGCTATGAACGAACAAATAGATTTGTGCAAGCTATAGCGCGATGTAGGATACGTGATAACGCCATCTGTTATGCATTAGACGAACTATATATCTGCTATACAAATAACTTGCAATCTAACATACCATTTCCAATTACCTCTTTCTCTATATACATACAAATCTATTAAACAAATGAAATTAAAATTTTCTTTTGAAAAATGCTACCATTCCATCAGTATTTTCTTAAGACGTTGTCACGTTCAACTATCGTCAGTAAATCGACTTTACAGACAACCGATGTTTTTTTTATTAATGTCTAGACGACAGTCCACTCGTGATAACAATAAGGATTAATTAGTTCGATACATGCAACGAATAACAATATTTATCTGATAACAGCGTTGACTTTGCGAAAATTGCACAATTACATTTATATGCGACTGGGATTTACTCCATACGAACCAACATCATAATCAATATCAAAATACTTTTTTTCAAAATAGAATTTAAAAAATTGCTTTTTGAACGTCAAAAATTTCATCTACCACCAGTTCAACCCTAGCCCTGTCCTGAGAAGAACCGGCGAAAAAAACTCAGCGTGCCTCATTAATTTCTTCATTATGCATTGTTGATTAAGTAAATACAATAAAAATATAATTTATATTTAATAATAGTAGTTTATGCAACTGTCATATAAAGAAGGGTATTAAAACACGAGTGTAAATTTTTGAAACGAGCGAAGGCGAGTTTCAAAAACACGAGTGTTTTAATACCCGTGTTATATGCAGTTGCATACACTACTTTATCTTCACTAATGCAATTATTCAATTAATCAAACATTGCGAAACATTAAATTCACGCGTATTGCCCCATTCGTTGTTGGACCGACGACTGCTTGACCGACGATTTAAAATGTAATGTTCTTTGAAGATAAATATTTTTATTAAATACTTTAATTTGATTGCAAAAATTGCGGCGCGTAAATATATACTTTTTATAATTCAATGTTAATAAAATACTAGCTTCAATGTTGAAATATAATGTGAAAAAATAACATGACTTTACTTTTAAAGTTCTACTAAACAGTAGATAGTTGTAGATTATTCGTTGTCTGTGGCGTTCATTTTTGCTTTCATTTTTTTGTAGAGCTTTGTCTCTTTCTCGCAAATCCTTTGCAAGCTGGCATTGAACCAATGAGAGCGCAGCTGCAG
>LUGF01033746.1:83206-111152 GCA_001625245.1 Calycopis cecrops | reverse complement strand
GCTTTTGCGACGCTAATTTAGCCTTCGCTTCCAAATGACCGCGAAACTGGACTGGAATAATATATTCTTGGACACACTTCGGCAAAGATATTTTTTTGCTCAAAAGAAAAAACGAAACTGTCTTGTTGTTCGTCTGTCTTTTCTCAAGAACGCGAGGAAGAATCTAGCTGAAATTCAAATCAAATACATTGCATACAAAATGAAAGCTCGAATTCGAAAATATAACTTTCCCAAGTTATAGATGTTTATGCTACCTATTGCTGGTACGGTACCTTCAGTGTGTGCGTGTAACCTCCTGACTCCAGTTATTAGAACTTTTTAGACCCAGAAATTGCACCCTAGACCGCAGGATCTGGTTAATCATGCACTAGACAACGAGAAACCCCTCTGGAGACAATTCTATAAAAAGAACGACCTCACCTTTTTAGGCTGTGACTCAGACGCTTAATTAAAACCCGTATACACTTAACGACGTATCACGTATGAAATAAGACACGACCCGTCGTAAAATAAATCTCCGCGGCTGTACAGGTTCCATTTGGATCTGATAACATCTGTTATCTAGATGTTTCAGCAACAGTTAGCGAACGGGTTCCCCTCATCACACTTCATGGTGTATTAATGGCTGCCGTCGCACGCCGCTGTTTATTGTGCCATGATACGTGGAGATTCTAGAAATTTCTAAGAGTTATGGTTATTGCGATCATACCGGGCTCTACGACTTGAGTTGTTCGCTGTGCCAACAGACTAATCAACTTGACGGTTTCGCTGGACTTGTGGACACATGTACGCTTTTCATAGTATTAAGAACGAGGAGAGAAGCCTTTTGGTGCCTACCAACGCCTGTAGACATCCGCATCGTATTTATACACACGTGTCTGTTGTCACCCTTCTCCCTCCGGTTTTCGGGATGATTTTGTTGCAATAAAGCATGGCACTATCGTATTTTACGTAATAACTTCTCACGTTTTAGATACAATATTCTTTGTCTCAGTTGCCTTAATTATATATAATTAAATAGTAAGGGGTAGTGCCACACTGCATGCAAGCATGCAGTCGAATTGGTCCGGTACGACCGGGGAGGCACCTCTCGCTTACACGAGACCGGCGTAAAGTGACAGCTGTGCTGTCGCGTTTCGTGCGGTATGTAAGTAGCCGGTGGCCCATGGAGGTGGGAGAAGAAAGGAGGGCAGCGCACCAGTGTAGCCTCTATGCGGATGTGTGGACGTCGGTAGTCATGAAAATGGTTCCGGCTGCTCGTTTGCCCTCTAATACCATAAAAAAAATTATCATATACCAAGGTTGGATCCTTTAACCTTGCACTGAATTTATGATGAAAAGATTCTTCAGAATTTTAGTGACCAATAGGGCAAAGAAATAAAAAGTCTTAACAGCAACCTACCGAACTTCTAAGCCTGAGTTTCATTTAAAATGTACAACTAGTGTACAGCTCGCACTCGGGGAAACAATTGTTATTTCATGTATAAAACAAACGTGTACGGCTTGCATTTATCAAGCTCAAATATTGACACCGGCGGCTAAACACTCTGTAAAAATTCCCGGCCGGACGAGTGGTCCACAAATACACCCACGCCGGTGAATGTGGTCAGTGGTGCGAAAAACTGGAAAAAAGACTGACAGACCTGCGTGTTTGTCTAGAAATATTTCGAGAAATCTTTCTAGACGGGAATCCATTTTGAATTAAAAAAAAAGTGTATCTGTTTTCTTTGGAAAGTTTAAAAGTAAAAGAAAAGACGGAAGTTTTATATATCTACTATTTCTTAGATTACTACAGCGGACTTGATGTTATTTATAATGTAAGTACGTTTTGTATCCGAATATTATAACATAAATATCATCGTAATCAAAGAAATGATGGGGAATATTTTACTTCTCAACCTCTCGTCTGTTCCAACTACTTCCCCTTCCCTACTTTTCCAACTTCGCGTATTAGGAATATTTAATGATGATAGTTTTGTACACTTTGTCTTTGCTGCTTCTTTTAGTTGTTAATGAATAATTGAAACAATATTTTAATATTCACACACAAACGAAATGAATGTTCAAAAATATTTTTGCACAAATGTGAATGAGTTAAGTCATCGGTGCGAATTGGTATAACGAGTAAGGAGATTCAATATTTGATTTCCCGCCAACGCCGTTTATTTCCCGCCCAAAAAGACAAACAAATGCGGCTTGAGATCTCCATAATAGCCACGACCACAGACTACTTTATCTACAGCTTGTGGTTTTAGAAGTCAAACTTCACTCAACTTGGGGAGTAAGCTGACGAGACCGTTACTAAAATCACACAGGGGGTGAGGGCAATGGAAGTTGTCATTCAAATTCAAAATTCAAATTCGATTTATGTGAAATTCTTTGTATGTAAAAAAGAAATGTCTAATGACATGTTATGTCATTGTAACTACGGTAATGAAAATCAATATTTAAGTTTTACTTCAGTTGTGTGGTTTAAAGCACACTTTTTTTAAATTAGTATTCTGTAACATGTATGAGCGTAAACGATCCAATCCATAATGTAGGGCACTA
Source organism: Calycopis cecrops (assembly GCA_001625245.1). NCBI lineage: Eukaryota > Metazoa > Arthropoda > Insecta > Lepidoptera > Lycaenidae > Calycopis > Calycopis cecrops. Next base: position 108,602 of record LUGF01033746.1, on the reverse strand, counting down.
TGCCGTATTTGGTAGATCTGTGGTTGTGTAATCTAACTGGGAATGGAAATGGCTGCGCCGCCATCGTTTGGAAGCTATCCGCGGAGTTTATTGCCTGTATACATCACGAATATATATATCGCCTTTTACTTTACGGACCACGACAATACAAATTATTTTGCGGATTTCGTCATCCATGTTTTCCATACATTGTCTATTTTATGATGATTCTTCTTATTAGAATTAGTAAAATAAGAATAAATAGATACTAGACTGTAATAAACATAATCTAAGAATAGCAATGACAAATTCTTAAGTTGTTTACAAGTTACAACCGAAACATTTATTCTTCCAACGAATGGACATCCCAAAAAATAAACCAACTTTGTTGTTAATTTGTTACCTTTTATCTTAGCGTGTTCAAGCAGCTTTAAATTGAAATCAAAGATTTAAACTAAAATGCAAGTGAAGTCAAGCAAGCGCGTACAAGGAGCGTATTTTGTAAACTCGTATATCTTTCAAACGGGCTTTGGACCGCCGCAGAATACCTAAAAAGGCGGTTCGGGATATTACCACATCGTAAATAATTCATGTATTATTACTCAATCATATCTGCAACGGTGAACGTTTCAGCGACGGATTTTTTACGCCCATCCACGTTCGCGGTAGTCTTTTTTCTGTCATTCTCTCCGTTCCAGATTCGAAACACAAAAAGCGCGGTAAACGACAAACGTCACATTTGACATCTTAAAGCTGTCGTCATGTTTGACAGTTCCCTGGCGTTCTAAAACATTAAAAGATCCCGTTCGGAAATGACGTGTCCGTCGAGTTTGTGTTCCAATTTTAAAAACGTAACGGTGCTTCACCGCCACAGTGACCCGTCGAAAAGAGCAGAGCGACCGGTCACGGCGTCACAGGTGCGCCTACGTTCACTTTCAATGTCGCTACGATTTATTTTATGATTTTATGCCACTCTGTTATTACGCCTCATTATAGATGCTAAATTGTGAAAACGTTTTGTTAATAAAATTTGAAGAAGGCAATAATGTAGGCAGATAGTGTCTGATAAATGTCATGTTAAGAAAATTAACTACATATGATTGACGTCACATTATACTTGTTTCTTCTGCTTCCTAGAAATAATAAAACTTCTTGATTTTTGTAATGGAACTATGTCACCAATTTCGGACTGTTATTTGGTATCTACATTAGGTTTGAGGAAAGCTATATTAAAAAAAGATTTTATTTATATAAGTAGATACAAAATAGAAAATACATTTATTATCGGATAAAGTACCTTATTTTATCGAATAATGAATCGTAAATAAGTGTATTAATTCAAATGAAGAGCTGTCAATGACAAAATCGTGACAATGAACATCGATAGCGTCGGTCATGGCCTCGGACCTAGGAAACAAAAGTGATACTAGAACTAGAATGAGATGTTAATGTTTATCTGAATGTTGGCCAAACCTGTTATTGTAATGTTGCCTATACATTTTTTTATCGATATTTATTGCATTAGCTTTTTATTCACATCTCTATGTTGTGTTACTAGTTGCGCCCCGCGGATTCTCTCGCGTAATTCATTAATTTCTGGCATTATCATCATCAGACTTTATTCGCACACTGACTTTCATTACAATAATGCTCTCAATGATCTCCATGACGTCTGAACGTCATCAAACCCAGACAGATCGCCTGCTCCGATTCAATCAACATCATCATCATCGTCTTTTTTTATGGTATAGGGGACAAACGAGCAGGTGCTAGTGACTACCGCCGCCCATAGACATCCGCAAAACTAGGTGTCCTGCAGACGCGTTGCCGGCCTTTAAGGAACAGGAATGTTCTTTTCTTGAAGATCCCTAAGTCGTATCGGATCGGAAATACCGAGGAAGGCAGCTGGTTCCATAGTACTGTCATCATCTACATTTAGGCACTGTACAATGTACATAGCATCTAAATATAGAAACGTCGATGTTAGCATATTGATAACAAATTAATGCAAATATATGTGAGCGGTTAATACGAGATACATATTTTTTTATTATTATTAATAACTTAATAAGTATCTCTTTGTCAGGTAAAGTAGGTTCCACATCCGATAGTCGTTAAGTGGGGTCGAAAGGCTCGGCAATGTACATAAAATATAATGTTTATTTTCATTTTTAATTAATTTTATCTCAATATTGTTTCGTTTGGTGTAAAATTAAAAACTCGCAACGGAGTTGTAGATAAAAGTAGCCCGACATATATTTATGATTATAAAATAAAAGGTCATAATTTGTTTGCAAAATCTATACATTTATATGAAAAGGTGTAACTGGCTAAGTTCGAGTCGGACTCGCACATAAGGGTTGCGTGGCAACGAGTCGTACGAGCTAATCAACTGTTACTAGTGCATACTACTAAATAAGCTACTAGATGCGCCCCGCGGTCTCACCGCATATAATATATATCGACATAATATGTAGCCTATATGTTTACCCGACCTGTTAGTAATATGCGTGAAAAATTTTAAGTAAATCCATGCAGTACTTTTTGAGTTTAGCCCGGACATACCTACAGACAAACATACAAAAATTCTAAAAACTATATTTTTGGTCTCGATATCTTCCTTTTAAAAAATATTTTATGTACAGTTGTGACTTTCTTACGATTGTGTTATATGTATAGGTAGATAAGTTGTCATTATACATTGAGTTATATTTGCAGACGTCAGCATACATTTTATATCAAACGAAGTGAGTACACACATAAGTTGGTATAATTTTTAGTGAACTTCTTCCTTTTTAAGCTGATTTCAAATATGAATTTTGCGCATCCCACTGCTGCCACCTTACGTGCTACATAAATCGTAAACCGCGCATAGCCTTTAGCAATACACAGAAGTGACACAATATAAATTAGCTGTCGTTGCGTTTATCGTGTCTATCGATACGAACCTTCTTCACACGCAACGTGTGTCGAAATGTTTCGTACCAGGCGTGCGACATTTTAAATGTTAATACAAACATTAGCAAAGTTTTAAATGAAACCTCTTTGCTATCATCAAAAAAACTATTGCTAATTAGAATAGAAGCTAGGAAAGGGGTGAGAATACAGCATAGCTTTCTCCGCCAGCCGATCTTTATATGGTGCTTTAAAGCAGTGGTTCTTAACCTTTTTGTCCATTTGACAAAATTTTCGTTATGCCCGGTGGTCCGCGGCATAATGAAAATTTTGTTTATTGGTTTTATTGGTCTGGAGCTAATAGCATGGGCTCGTGGACCACTTGAGATGCTTCCAAGGACCACTAGTGGTCCGCGGACCACCGGTTAAGAACCACTGCTTTAAAGGCTTGCCTGTAAAACATGATCCCTGTTTACACGCCTTAGTTTTAATAGTAAGCACTTTAACCGCTTTAAAATAAAAACAAATCTTTTTACTACCTGTTGATGTACAGTCATCAAACCGCATAACCACATACTTTCTAAACGGAGAGAAGTGCTCGATATATTTAATGTTGTATACACAGAGACACACTCACAGAAATACAAGCATTCTTCATCTATTTCTTAATTTAAAATATATTAAATGCTTAAATATATAAATTTAGGTTAGGTTATGTAGTTTTTGCGTGAAAGAATAACAAACGTACATACACGACTATCGCACCTATAATACAAGTAACCTAAGTTTGAGTGCTATTTACTCGGGTAAAGTAAGTTAAGTGACGTTTATAAGACGTTAGCACATTTTAGCAGCTATTGATATACTTACATACCTAATATATAAAGTTTTTACGATAAGTACCTCGCATGTGCACGTAAAATGGTGTAGTGATGTCCCGAGTCAGCTTGTCTGGAGTACTGACCCGGATACTACCCGCATCCGAATGCTATTAGTACTCGAATACAGGATTCAAGCTTTTTATCATATTCATGATGTAGAATTGTAATTAGCGTTAACGTTCAACCCACTATATTTTAATTATCGAAACTCGAGTAGGTACTCAAAATACTCGATTACTAGTCTCTGGTAATCGAATACTCAGTCCATACCAGTCGAGTAATGACTCGATTCCTTATGATGCGGGTACTGAAATACTCGAATACCAAATTTGTATGTATGTACTCGGTCCAACACTAAAACGGTGACCGTTTAATAGATAATTATCCGGCGATATAACAGTTAGATGGACCACTAGGACCCGTATTTGATAATAAAACTACACTCGGCTTCTCTAGAAATTCTAATCGTAGTCACTTGAATAAATATCGTTAATAAAGATGGCGGTTTTATGTAATTCCCGCTTCGTGTTTATTTACGGTATTTTTCGTTTTATGTTAAACCAATGGACGATTCTACCAGAACATTGCATTTGATTTCATGACTTAGGGGACATTCCGCATAGTTTTTCTTCGCCTAAATAGAATCGCACGAATTGTAGCCATTACTTCACTCTAATAGACGAGGATCTAACCCGCTCGTGCTGATATTACTTTTGTTACATTTTCAAAATATACACGGAACCCTTTTGACTTGGATTTGATACGCGCTTGACTTTATTATCACAAAACGTTCCCAAACATAATTCATCCGCTGGTTTATCATAATGCCTCCGTATACCGTTGTAATTTTACTCTTTACGACACAGCCGAGGTAAAACGGGACGGATTTAGTGGCTGCGTCGTTAATGCCCAGTTATAAAACTAACAAATCTTTAAATATGTATTCAATGTCTTAAGTTCACGCAGACGTCAAAAAATCAACGGATTATATTGATGCAATAAATGTAATAAATAGTTATTAAACATTTACAATTGTATCTCTGCCGTATAATACGTAATAAGTAGTAACAATTATGAGTGCCAGCAACACCTTCAGAAAAGAACAATGACATTTTTCTTTATTTACATTCCTTATTTCTGACAATTCACTAATATATAATAATAATATATATAATAATAATATATAATAATATTATGTGTGTTATAACATCAGAGATAAATGAGCCATATGTGCATGACGCTCTGCTATCACTTTTAGAACTAAAATCCGGGTTTTTGGTATTAGAAACAGCTGGCTTATACTACTAATTTCGTATTCACAGGTTCCGGATAGAAGGGTTTATATGATATGCTGCGCCTGCACTGCTGGACCTTACCGATAGGTTAAGGTCACGAGCCTCTTACAATATGTAATAACTAGCTGCGCCCCGCGGTTTCACCCGCGTAAATTTAGATTCTGTGGAAAATAGAAAATTATCCAATGGCATCCCATAGGAAAATTTTTTTCGAATGAAAACTATCCTATCTGTTAAACCAAGTTACCCTCTATGTGTATTCCAAATTTCATGAAAATCGGTTCAGCAGTTTTTGTGTGAAGGAGTAACAAACAAACAAACATACAAACATTCGCGTTTATAATATTAGTAGGATAAAGACAGGAAACCTCCTCGCTATATACATTATTCTGTCATACGAAGAAGTACCTCGTCCCGGACAGGTCGGTAGCTCGCCACTCGCCCTTTAGTTGTATGTCAACGTGCCCGGCCCTTATCACACCGCCGCTTATCAGCTGCTTCATTACGGATTGTGTTTTTATTTGTAACGCACTAATGTATGCGACTGGCTCTGTCTATGTAGGCTTTCATCATCATCAGCTTCTGCACGTTACAATTAAATTGACCGAATATGAAAATGAACCTTTATTATAAGGTGTCATTGCTGTATTCTAGTAGATAAATATTTTTGGACCAAGTCTTGACCAACGCCCACAAGCATCTGCCCAACTTATCCACTTTGGCCCACCTCTCACAGAGGCGACATTAGCTGTCAAGCCACGTATTATGTGTGAGAGGTACCTCCTGGGTCGTGTCGGGCCAAATCAGCTGTAATGCAGGAAAAGTTTATCTCGGAGAAAACTCCGTCGCTTTAGGATTTCAATGCTTCTTCTCGTGTCATGAAAAGGAGCATGCCAGAAAATATGCCACGTGCTATAAATTGTTACTGGTCGAAGCCATATTCTTGTTCTAGGTCAATAGCTAAATTATAAAAATTACAAATGTTCCGTGGCCATATGCGGCCCATGTGGTAATGCATATGCAACGGCCACCTGACGCTTAATGGTCCAAGACTTATATCCCATGACCCCGCTCACTCCTAGCGGTTACCAGAGAAAACAAGTTTTGATGAATAATACACATTCTTATTATATTTTTATTATTGTAAAACTAATGGAAAAACAGACATTGCATATTGGACAACGCTTAGGTTTATCCGAACAACGGCAAACAGCGCTCGGAATCTCTGAAATATTCTAGATAGGTACATAACAAAATTACTGATATTAATTGGCTTTCAAATGAAGGTTATGGTTTCGCGTTTCGTGCGATCTGTGAGTAGCCGGTGACATTTTGGAAGGTAGTCACCAAACGGCTCCCTGATTGTTCGTGTACCCCCTTATACTATTCAAAAAAATTGTAATTATTGTAAATGTTGCATTGTAATAAGGCTAGTGTCTCTTACACGGTTAGTAAGAGGTAGTGCCACACTGCATGCATGCTTGGACCGAATTGGGCCGGCAAGACCGCGGAGGTACCTCTCGCTTACACGAGATGTGCGTAAAGTGACAGCTGTGCTGTCGCGTTTCGTTCGCTGTGTAAGTAGACGGTGGCCCATGGAGGGAGGAGGAGAAAGGAGGGCAACGCATCTGTATAACCACTATACGAATATGGGCGTCGATAGTCATGGAAATGGCTCCGACTGCTCGTTTGCCCCCTTAGACCTTAAAAAAAATTTAGTTATAATGCAATTCTCGGTGAAAGACGCAGCCATGTTGCATTGTATTTGAACCGGGTCGGCGTTTTAAGCGATTTCTAGATTTCAATGTTAATTTTTAAACAGTCAATTTAAATACGCAATAGAAACTAATGTCTAAAACTAGAAAACAGTGTTCATAGCGTTAATATATTAGCTTTCATGCACTTTCTCCATGTATCTGCATGTCTTGCTATCTGGCGCAAAAATCTTAATGTTGGCGGTAATGTCTTAACTAAACGTATAGGCGTAATTATTTAGAAAGAGACGGGTTAGTAAGTCTTTCTCAGTCGCATGCGTCTTAGGCGTCTGTCTTGATAGGTAGTAAAAGTTAGTTAAGCATTGCTTTACAATTGAGGTAGCTAATAACCATTATTACACTTCGAAATGTAGCTAAGTGTAAAAGTTAGTGATATCTGTCAAATAGGGCCAATGCGATCAGGAAAGTGTATGCCACACAATACCGCTTATTGTGGGTCTGTCTTGTTTTTTTATGGTATAGGGGTGCAAACGAGCAATGGGAGCCATTTTCATGACTATTGACGCCCATAGACATCCGCATAGAGGCTATACAGATGCGCTGCCTTTCTTTCTCCTCCCACCTCCATTTAGGTCTCTTGGTTTTTTTTTGTAACAGCCCGGAAGGCCTCAAAGACGCAACTAGGTCACAAGATGTGCTATGTTGTGCGGTTTGTACAATTACATGAATGGAGTATAATAATATAAAAGTAAACTCGAAGACAAACTTTAATAAAATTCAGTTAGCACAATTAGTTAGGTTGGTTAGATATTTTATAATATAAACTTATAGTCGTCGTTATTTACTTATAGTCATGAAAGCTCCCAACGCCATAAACAAAGTAGAAGCTTTTAAACTTTAATCAATATAAATATCCTTGTTATATTTTGGACTGGCTCCGTCTGTTCGTCCGCGACGGGCGTATTTTTCACCCGGAGCGCTGCGCTAAACACCGTGTAGAGGGACGTCAGTTCGAATCCTAATATCGTCGTGTCGTCCCGGCTTCCTCCGGCTATTTGCGCCTGCACCTGCGTCTATATGCGTCGCGACGGGCCGTTGAACCGACCTGCTTACGAAAATAACGCGTGCGCAGACGCTTTGTCAAATCAGAGCTATGCGACGTGGAGATGGGGGAGTGAGGAGCGCCGTCTTGTATCAAAAGTTTCCAATTTAGAATGTCGCTGCGCGCTGGTGTATGAGATGCGTTTTTAGTTGACAGTTGTTCGGCTAAAATACGCGTGTAACGTTAAACTCAATATCTTAGTATCGTCAGGACTTTTATTATAGATAGTTAGCTACCAGACTAGGACATTAGAATATTTTCCTTACATATTAATGCTTACCTATGTGTGTAATGTGTATATACAATACACATTCCCGACCAGATCGGAAATCGATGTCGAATCTGGCACTGGCGCGATAAACTGCATACCTGCTGCGTTACCAATTTCGTTCTTAATAATCGTTCCTAAGATTAACTCAATATTTTTAGCACCTTCTTTTAAATTTACATTCTGCACAAACAATTTAATGTTTTTATTTGACATTAATTCCTAAGCGAAATCCCGCCGGTTCATGCATGTATTTGACTTTTAATTCTCAGAGTTGGACCTCCTTACCTATGCCCTCCATAAATAAGGCGAAATGCGAAAGGGCAGAGGTTGGCTGAGCCATCAATGCTATATAGGTTTTAAAGATCGTTGACATTCTCTCTGTTGGTTCGTACTTTGATTTATTCCACGTATAAATAAAAAAGTTAACTCCCTACGTCGCTGTGCCGTTATTTTAATTAAAATTCCATTTTCCGAATACATTTGATAAACCGTTGATATTCAAAATTAGAATGGACGTTGTTAGTTGGTTTATGAGTCTATGGTCATAGTATTTATGGCCTGATTAATTTGAAAACAAATAAATCTTAATTTGTTTCTGCTATGTCCGTTGAACCCTTGAAATTCTTCGAAACAGTGATCGCAATGTGTCCATGACGAAAAAAATAACCTTGAAGATGGAGAATGTTTTAGACCAATGAAATAATCTTTTTAGCATAGTAGTACCTATATACCAGGTCACATACACTTGATTGCATATCATAAAATATATCTTAAATCTTTGTATAAAAAGCAAAGTGATGTTACTTAAACCACTTATAACTCAAGAACAGCTGAACATTTTTTTATGGTTTTTGAGTTTTGAATTTGTCTTTATCGGCAATAGGATAATAAGTATTCAAATATGATATTTTATCATTGAGTTATATGTACTACGTACATACGTAGTAGTAACAACTCACTGTATTTTATAGGTAAACATAATAGTAATAGAATGTAAGATAAGTACCAATAATTATGACCATTGACCATTCTGTAATTATGACAGGACGTCTGTTGGGTCAGCTAGTTTTTAAAAAATATACGCGCATTTCATCTGTGATTTGAAAGTATATGGTCAAATTGTTTATGGCCTACATTTAAAAACAAATAAATAAAACATAATACGAAATCGACAAACGTGTTATTATAATGTGTAACTTGAACAAATAGTATGTTATTTCGATGTTGTCTCCACCGACAAAACTTTTCCTTATATTTTATGATTAAAATTTTTATTCTCTTTCACTGTATGTGTGTCATATTTAAATAATATCGCAATCGTGACCCTGAACATTTCTCCATTTGAGAATTTTAATTTATAATCATATTCGCAAAATTTATTTCTCTGTATGTAGAGTGGACCAAACGTGTTAGGAAGATATGAGGTTATAAAGTCGATTTAATATCTATGCATGGTAGAGATCGGTGTTTTTTGAATATAGAACCTTTTATCTTTTTAATTTATTTTTTTTGGACGGCTAATTAGCAGTTGGACTCTTCCTCCCTCACATACGCTCATTTTTTCTAATCTCCAGTTCTTAACTTGTTAAATATATTATTTGAAATTAATGTTATTTACACGTGAAAGCCGTGGCGTGCTGTTTTATATAGCGCGTTGCAAAGTGCTTATGAACACTGGTAAGGGTCAACTCTCTTTACTGGCAATAAACTGTTGCATGAGGATTTACAGCGCATATGCAATCTGTGGCTTATGTCATTCGCGCCCATTCAATTTGCACGCCTTTTATTGTACCACAAATATCTTTCGCAAATGTTCCGGAACGATATCTTTACGGGTTGGTTTAGCGTCGCCGTCTTCATTTTATGATTGTTTAAGTAGTTCGCGTCTCTTATTTCTCATAATATTGCCAATGTTATTATACCTCATCGTATACTGGCAAGTATAATAAAGTAAATATAGTTTTTTTTATAGTATAACAGAAACAGGGCAAACGAGAAGTCGGAGCCAATTCCTTCTCCTTGGGCAAACGGCTACTTACACACCGCACGAAACGCGATAGCACAGCTGTCGCTTTACACCGATCTCGTGTAAGCGAGAGGTGTGCGCATGATGCGTGGCACTACCTCTTACTAAAATTATACTTATTATATATTCTTGATATATTTATGATTCGGTTTGCCCCCAAAACTATGATAATGTTGGACGTACGGACAAAATACCAATCCTCAATGCTTCATATCGGGTTCATGCGTCATATACATTCAATGTTGTACAGTCTGTCTGTCTGCGGTGGACGGAAGCAGCGATCAATACGAGCTGGCAAACTGCAATCCGAATGCCATCCTGTCTGGAATCTTTTATCCATGCGCATTCCAAATTTGAAATACCGCTTCGAATGTAGAATGCGTGGATTCGAAAATTGAAAAATCCTTTCAAATATGGAATGCATGGGTTCGAATATTGAAAAATCCTTTTAATTTTAGAACGTACCAAGTCGAAAATGGAATTTATTTTCATATTTTAATATCCTTGAATATTCGATTGACAAATAATTTCGGAACTATATTTATATCTATATTTACCATTTTATCACAATCATCATCATTATATATATATATATATGTTTAGTGAAATAAGCGATTTCATGGTCTAATACTTTCATGATAAAAAGTATCACCTCTCCTTGAAAACAAAAGCACTTTCATATGAAAGACGATCCGTTCTAATTCACTAAAATAATTGGCATCGAAATTGTAAAGTTGTAATTTACAAGTGCTAGTTTTTAGAATTTAGTGACTTAAAATCCACATTTGAATATTTTTTGTCATTGCATTGTGATGAATTAAAAGCAGAGATATACAAAATGATTTATTTAAGAATAAAGTAAGAGGGAGCGCCACGCTGCATGCAGCCAAATAGGGCTGGCACTACCGGGGAGGCACCTCTCGCTTACACGACACCGGTAGTCATAAAAACTACTCGTTTGCCCTCTTCTATTATAAAAAAAAAACTAGCCATAATTTACGTAGACAAGCTGTCGTAGACATACACAGATTATGAATCAAGCGTAGACATTCATACTTTCATCACATTGCGAAATCGAACCGAAACAAGTCTGTATTACCTTTTCGGGTGCCTGAAGGTGGACAACGCATGACCTCTGGTTGTCCGGATGTACGAGAACATGCAATAAAAATATCATCATCAACAGGCCGAAGACGTCCACGGCTGGACATCAGCCTCCCTCAAAACGCCACAAGTCACGATGACAAGCTATTTCACCTTTCGGAGGCCGTCCCACATTACGCTTTCCAGCATAAAGCCGCAACTCAAAATATCGTGGATTAGGTTATGAAATGAAAAAAAAAAATTAAGAGTTTTCTGATCTATAATAATATATAATGAATGATTAACAGGATGATAATGATCATAGTGATGATTGTTGAGACAAACGTAGACCAGCGGCTAATTTAAGTTGGAGACACTAGCTTATGAGGATATTCTTAAGATGATGATTACAATATGATATTATTACTATTCATTCCATCGATGGTAGTGATGGAGATGCAGATGGCAATGACGATGATTGGTAACGATTATGTCGATGGAAACTTACTTAAATGCTCATAAGTTTTCCCAGTAATTGCTCAATGCCGTTCGCGGAACGCCCGTATGCGGCACGCCATATGGCGATGTTTCATAATTTTGCCGTAAGCGAGCTCCAGGTCTTATGTGACGTTACATAGATCTAGATTTTTTGCACCGGACGCAGTGCACGCGGTCCAGGCCCGACTAATATGTGTTCGGTATCTGGCTTTATTAACTAACCCGTTCTGCTGCTTGCGGTTGCATTTTTCATTAGTTTTTATGATCACTGCTTGACTAGTTAGTGGAATTGAATTATCTTCGCTTGTATCGTTTGTGTTGTGTTTTTATGTTGCGCTGTCTACATTTACTCTATTCTATGGTAAAGTGTTTTTGTTTGCAATGCATTGTTGGACGGATTGAGAATTGCTGATGTCTTGGAAAGACCTGAAAAATCTGAGTACCTTGTGCGTTCAATTGCAACGATCAGGGATCAGCAGATTGTAGTATTAACTTTTGAACTGTTGAGTCGCAATTTCTTTTGCAAGAATGGATTAGTGTTGGAGATAAAGTTTTTGTCTCATTTAGTTAATGGTGTCTGTTGGTGATATATTTCTTCTCCAGTCGTATCAAATTGCCGTTTCATGGAAATAATAGAAAGGAGGAAAAGAAAGTGCACTTATATCTGTTATTTTATTATGCATTTACACATTTGGCGAATTATTCACGATCTTTCTAATGAAAAAAAAATGCAGGTTATAAAGCGGTGCAAGAGTTTATAGCCTCGCTTATTGACAGCTGGCGGAAACGAACTTTACTATTCCTCAAGTCATATCGAAATTACCAATCCATAACTTCCAACGGCACATCACCGCTTGCTCGTCGAAGTGCAACTGCTAATTACATTACAGTTACAAATGCACAATATGGCCGAACACAATTAATCGCTAACTGGGACTAATTGACCGTTGCATTGTGTTCAAGGCGATGTTAGTATGTTGCGAAATGGAATTATTAGCTGCAACGGGATGTTTCGATGCAGTTGAAATAATTCTGGGACTCGCCAACACATGAGGTTAATTTATAAGTTAAATCTGATAAACGTTAAACACTTTTGAAGTTCTTAACACAAATTTGGAGTTATATACTTTAGGGTGCAAGTTAATTTTATCTTGGAGTTGATCCAGTCGATGCTCATCATGCTCTAACTAGGAGACTTGAATATTTTTGTGTTTAGCGAGGACAATTTATGCTCTGCTGCTATGACTTGTGTGGGATTCGATGAGTGTGCGGGATTCACGGATAAGCTTAAACTAAAACTCCACAGTCATCGGCCGCCAATGCAGAGCTGCCCCGGATCAGCAGTTGGTCATCTCGACCAATCGTATTGACCAATATTTTAAGTTAATCTACGTAACTTTTTAACCTGAGTTAAGTTTAACTTTATATTTATTCATTGATTGATCGAAGTTACAAGCACAGTGGACGTCGAAGACAATACTTTGTCGAACGGTACCGGGGTATTAAGGTGGTCAGCGGTGCTGGGTGGTCTACTTGCTCGTGTGATTTATTGCGCGACGGACCACTTGCGGCTTGCGGATTCTGTCACGGTCAAGCGCGCTGGGAAACTGTGGGGCTGGAGTAACTGGTTCCCTCGGTAATATCGGTAGTGATCGAATATTATAAGTAGCCATTGTGCCTTCCGCGTCAATGGATCCCAAGGGAAACATCATTTCTATGAGTTTTATTTGTCAATCAAGGAGGCCGCGTCATAGGACAAATATGTTTATTTGTTTTCTTCGATTGTGATTTGTGTATCACTTTTCTAATGAAAGTGATGTAAGCTACAAGCGTATCTTAGCTTCTCTGTTGTTTTGGCTTTCATTGAACAGATATGTCCAGCACTAGTCCGATTAAGTCCGATGCTGAAAAAGGACCGACTTATGAGATCGATATAGATCTGAATGCCAAGAAAACGTCAGGTTGTAGATGTTACTTAGCAATCTGGGATTAGCAAAACCTGAACTTTGGTATCGTTTTTATAATAATATCGATTCAATTTCTGATAATGATCGCAGAAAAGTTGGAGTTAAAAAGGAAGCCTCACTACTGTAGGGAGTAATATATTTCAGGTTAATGGACCATTATAAAAACCCTTAATTTGAACTCTAGAGTATAAACCTATTGAATTTGAGTAGGAAATAAAAAGCCTGGACCCTTATGGAAGTGAATAGATCCAGTTGTCAAGGAAGAAATACCTCGGGCCGGTCCAGGAGCGAACGGTAATTAATAGAAGGTCGCGCAGCGCCGTTAGATGCGCCTGCGCATCTCGACTTATATAGCCGCCGGTCGGCGTCCGGCTGGGCTTTATATAGCAAAATTACTTTTTGTGCACATTCAAACGCTCGCGGGCACGATGCGGGATACACTGAGCGTTTACTACGCCGCTGTTAGCTAAGTTTAAATATACAATCAGCAATGGATAAAGACATTGATTGTTAAATCCGTCTGTCGAATAATGTTTACGGCAGATCCTTTACGGGGTAGGCAAGGATCCAATGTCATCTGTCAGAATCTTTACTTCTGCATCATTGGATCACCGAATGGGCCACGATATACTCACCATCACGAAATCCTTGTTGGATTTCGTGATTCTCTTCTCTCACTACAAATCATTATGTAACCCGAAGCTACCAATACGGTCTCGTAAGTAAAACTAAATCTTACATAAACGTATACACCCCAATGTCCAGTGTGTAAATATGCAGTGTTCAGAGCCGTATCGGGCAACGATCGGCGTGTTTTTTCGCGTTTCCTTATTGGTAACAATAACAAGCGTATGTGGGAACTGTGCTGGAGGAAACGCTTCCGAGGTGTACGCTCGCTGACTCAGCGACGCTGCGTTATGTAACCGAGTGTGGGCGTGACCGTTGCACCTTTATTGCGCTCTGCTAGACTGGTAGTCAAGATTTTTACCAAGGGCCTGCTCACATTACGTGTCCGATAAGCGTTGTAGGTACATCTTTGGGGTTATATACATCCTTGGGTAGGAACTCTCCATCTCCCAATTTTGACCTCACTGACACGGCCACTCGTGTCCGGAGTATATATAACTTGCCACCCCGTAGTTAGATTACTACCTCTAAAATGCTTCACTATGGAAGAAATCGCCTAAACTTTAAGCGAGTTCAGGTGTGCTAAACTGGTGGTATTTTTTTTTATGGTATAGGGTGGCAAAAGATTTATATTCGTATTTCGTTGCTATTTAGGGTCTTTTCTCATCTAGAGTTCGAACGCCTGTTTTGATAATTGCATAATTTAATTCACAAGTGTATTATTAAGTATATTAGGACGTTTCTTGACGGCTAATCACAATTTTTAGTTGGTGCTTTATAAGAGGTAGTGCCATGCTCCATTTTGGCCGTGTCACTCACCTCTCGCTTTCATCCGCCGTAGTGACGAGATACACCTGCATTACAATTAACATCTGAATTGGGTCCAGGCCACTGGTGGTATTTTAGATCGTACTCAGCCGATGACAAATCCTCACGATATATCTGATAACACGAACATCTTGTGGTCTCACGACTACACGTTGATAACATCACTATCAGTGACACAGATTTCTAAAATGTCTAGTATTTAGTAAAATAAAGTTTTTATACACTATATAGTACTAGCTGTACTGTTGCGCGCGTTGCTACGCCACAAACAGATACGTCAGCATGGACTATCATAGCAATATATAAAATTCATTGGAATGACAGTGGCGCCATCTGTCGAAAATTGGTAGTACCTACATAGAAAATTTGAGGGCGCATTCAGAACAACTTTACTAAAGATCATCACATTCTCAAATGTCTTATGCATTACGATTATAAAAAGGACATACAGACAAACATTCATTTATAAATATCGATCAAGGCGTTTAGTAGTTGACATACCAACCGACAGCGCCACCTACCGGATCAAATTGTATTATTTAAGCACCCAGGAAACATCGAAATACCCATATAAAATTTTAATCCAATCGGGTCAGTCGTTTAAAGTTTTCCCGTTTTCCTATGGGAATTAAGCATTTTCCCATGGTAAAAAATAGCCTATGATAACCTGTGAAATGCTACAGCATTCAAGTGGTGAAAGTATTTTTGAAATCGGTCCACTACTTTTGGGGCCTATTTGTTACATATAAACACACACACATTCAAATCATTCCTCTTTGTAATATTAGTACAGACAAGGGGCAAACGAGCAGTTGGATCTATTTTCATGACTACCGACGCCCTTAGACACCCACAATCCACATAGAGGTTATACAGATGCGTCGCCCTCCTTCCTCCTCCCACTTCAAGGGGCCACCGACTACCTACATAGGTACCGCACGATACATAGCTGTCACTTTTCACCGGTACCATGTCAGCGAGAGATACCTCCCCGGACGTGCTGGCCCAATTCGGCTACATGCATGCAAGCAGCTTAAATAAATACTAAAATAAATCTTAATCTGTACCCACTTTTAATTCTAGAATATATTCCGAAGCGGTAAAACTTGTGCATTTCGTTTATTTTGAATAATGCATGCATGTGCCATGTGCCACTTTTAAAATCGAAAGTACGACTCTCGGAGACTTGCAAATATTTTTTTAAATATCAAGCACAACTTTCATTGTTTAATAGAGCGATTTATACATGAAAATATATTGTAATGAACATTTAAATATTTAAGCTGTCCAATTGTGGATCAATGAAAATGAAAGGACCTATAGGTAACCAATGAATGATAGGTAAATTGTGAAGTATAATATGAATAAAAAAATGTAACTCACTTTTATTCTTGTAGGAATACATTTAACCTCGTCCAGCAAATAAGCAAACATTGCAAGTTAAACTGAAGCTTGTAAAAGTTGTCAATTGTTACTATGTGGGAGTAGTTCTTTTAAGATCTTACTTTTCTAAAATTACTGGCAATATCTTAGATCATTTAGTAAATGATCTAAGGGCAATATAGATGTTTGTCTATTTGTTAAGACTTTTTAGCGTTAATAGAGACTTCATTTTATGTCGTAATAATTCGAAAAAAGTTTGTTTAAAACTAGCTGTGCCTCGCGGTTTCACCCGCATAAGTTTCGATCCCTTGGAAATATCGAGATACAATGTAGCCTATATGTTGACCCGACCTGTTAGTAATATTCATGCAAAATTTGAAGTAAATCCATGCAATATTTTTGAGTTTAGCCCGGACATACCTACAGACAAACAAACAAAAATTCTAAACACTGTAACTTTGGCCTGGATATCAATTGTAGATCACGTCCCAAGTATTCTTTTAAAAAAATATTCAATGTACAGTTTTGACTTTCTTACGATTTTATTATATGTATTATTTTTTTATGGTGTGGGGGGGCAAATGAGTAGTCGGAGCCATTTTCATGACTACCGACGCCCGTAGACATCCATATAGAAACTACACAGATGCGCTGCCCTCCTTTCTTCTTCCACTTCTATACGCCATATATGATATGATAATTATAACAACTCTTGAAACTCTTCATCTCAAATATCGAGATATATTACGTTTAAGTAGTTGAGTCGTCGGTCTGTGGAGCGGCACCTGCCCTGTGACCCGCGCAGGTGGAAACCGATTTCTCCTGACCCGCCCGCGCCATTGTTCCTCCCGGCTACCAGAGCACGAGGTACACCCAGCGCTAACTGATCATTGTGTGCTCTTATTAGGTCTCGTGAGAAGTTAAAACCTATTTAGCGACTGCGTCAGAAAAAGGGGAAATGTTTTTTTAACAAGGTCTATGTAGAGGTCTGTTTTCTGTAGTGGTTAACGGATTTTAACGTATTAAGATGTGGTTAGATATACTTAGACAATGCTAGGCGCACTAAATTTTGTTTGGTTATTGTTTCTAAGTTTAATAATTTTGATTGCTTATTTTACAGAGTTTATCAACTTATGTCATTATGTCTTTAGTGACTACCGTTGCCATCTTTCACCTTATCTTCCCAATGGTCTCCCCACTCGCACAAAACTCAACATACTTCGTCTTCACTATTATCAGTTCGGTTCGGTATGGAGCGAATACCACGATCCTGTCCCAATTCCGCAACAATGCCACTATAATACTTTTTTTCACGTGAGGAAAGCATTTAAGCCACAATACTGCTCTAATCATCTCCAGGCGTATTTTCGTAGTCCCCCGTGACTGGGCGTCTGCCGGCTATCTGAAGGGCCGGGTTATTGTTAAAGTAAACACACCGCTTCGCGCCTCGTTATGCTGCCCTGATAAATTGTGGAGCATGTGTGTGCTCGGTAAGCAGAAGAGCAAACGATCAAGCGGGTCACCTGATTGTATGTAAACGAGCTTCACGTAGCGGCTTTATGGATTATTATTATTATTTTTAATAAATAAAATAAGGGGGCTAATGAGAGAACAGAGCCATTTTCATGACATTGACGCCCATAGACATCCGCATAGCGGTTATACAGATGCGTTGCCCCCTTTTCTTCTTCTCCCTTATTTGGTTTATGTTTACGCGAATACGGTTTATAAAGAAAAGGCGCACAGTTTTACACACGTAAAATCTATGCGACTTAATGTAAGAGGTGGTGTCACGCTGCATGCAGCCGAATTGGGCCGGCACTACCGGGAGGTACCTCTCGCGTACACGATACGTGTATAAAGTAGCCGGTAGCTTGAGCATATGTATGTAGATATCCATGTTGCCCAGGTTTTGAAAATGGCTTCACAGTTTTGCGTACATATAACACAGGGCGCAGTAATATATTTTTAGGTTTCTTTTTTCAATCAAATATTACATTATTTTATTTCCTAAGGCAAATTCAGTGACTTGTGCTAAACATCCTGTGTTCCAGAGGTTGTTTGCACTGCTTTCACTCCACCCATCGGGCCATCGTCTCTGAGCGATTAATTAACACCTTGAAACAAACACAAAACCCTTCAATGTTTGTTCTTAAACGTACACTAATTGTGTGTATACAAACATCCATCCGGTGTACACACAAACATACAAACATACACGCGAATTCCGATACGCAAACTGTGCGGGCACACAGTGCGTGTTGACCGACGCTTTTAAATAAAGATGGCGAACAGTACCGGAATAGGACTTACTTGTGTAAATATGGCAGGCAAATGGATTATTTGAGGAGGCGAGGAGTGCTGTCGATTTGTGCTGGTAATATAGGTCGATTTGTGCTGTCCATTTGGGAAATGGGATAGGAGGTCAACGGTCAACATTATCGCCTGCGCAGTCATGACTGATTGCACTTTCGCCCTTATATTATCATTTTAAAAATATCTTTATCGATCTGCTGGTAAATCAGCGGTGGATTAGCCTGAAACCCGTGGCTCCAATGCAAGACTCAGTTTGTCATTTTTTTCTTGAGTTAACTCGTTAAAGTATGATTTAAGGTATGCAAATATGTGCAATATGAGTGTGTGATACTGCGATTTAGTGATCGAGCCTAACACAAAAAAAGACGCAACGTCTCTTGCGGACTCCAGAAGCATAATCTTAAGAATTAACTCGAGCGCGGCGGAGATGACACACTT
Organism: Calycopis cecrops; assembly: GCA_001625245.1. Classification (NCBI taxonomy): domain Eukaryota; kingdom Metazoa; phylum Arthropoda; class Insecta; order Lepidoptera; family Lycaenidae; genus Calycopis; species Calycopis cecrops. The sequence goes on along the minus strand of LUGF01033746.1, from coordinate 89,298 downwards.
GAATTTGGAAAACCAGGCAGGCACAGATAGTACAATACACGAAGCTGTTACATTATACATACACAATACACATGCCAAGTGGAAGTAGAACAAGTGTGACAGATCAGGGTTCACAGCTGATGCCTAAGTTAGTGCATCTTTACTGGTAATCCGCAGCTCTATACCCACGGTGATACATGCGTCTATAAGTCACTAAGTAATGGTCGTGATGTCAGCCATCCAGCCATCCCTCTCTCTCTTGTCATCTGTACCTAACCATAGACATCATCTATGGTATCAATATTCAGTGTATGGTCTATGACTAAACATAGACAACCAATATACTAAACAGAAGCGAGCCCCACTCTTCTTCCTAATCGTGTCGCAACACTAGGAACGGACTAAACAGAAGAACGTTATATTGGTACACACAATATCTATAAAACACGGCACTCTGTTATGACTTGCCTGTTCTGGACGTAGGAACAAATACACAGACGAGCAGTGCTAAAGTAAATTGAACTAAGTTTCGCTCACCGTACAGCGCGCACTTCGCAGCTCGTAATCGTAATAGTAATTAAAAACTTTATTGCACTTCCTTATAGACTTGTCGAGAAATCGAACATTTGTGATTGTAACTGTGATTGTTACATTATTTTATTGTGACGCCCGTTCTCTCATTTCCTCCCTTACATAGGCTGTCGGCTACTCACAAACGCGAAACGCTGCGTAGCCGATACTTCACTGCCGTGTCATGCAGGCGAGAGGTAGCCCAAAATGTTTTTTTTTTTTAAATTTCGTTGTTGGTTATTCAAGACTCAAATTTACTCCTTAAGAAACTATATTTAAAGCCCGCTGTATGTAGCATATAAGTAAAATCGTGTAAAACAATAGCTAAGCGTAACGCTTCACGCTTGACCACGTTTATGTCGCTGACGTAGCATGCTCAGTTTATCTAATTAAAAGGATAATTAACTCTTATCATTAAATATATATTAATAATGAAGACATTCATATAAATTTCATTCGTTTGATTGTAGCACTCCATCAAGTTTTGTTAACATAATTAAGATATTCTAGATATTTTAATATATATGATAATAAGTTATTACTAATAAATTTTACCGACTACCGAATGTAATCTTCATTAGTTTTCTGTTATTAATCAGATGTTCTATTAATCTGTTCCAAAAACCCCAGTAGCCGAACCACCAATTAAAAAAAGATGTATTTGAGAAATATAATTTTTGCGGTAGATGTTTTTTGTAACGTAGTTGACTTTGATATGGTAAAACTAAACTAAACCATGATTTCTTAAGTAGCTGTTAACCGTCACCAGATCTAAGTTAAAATCTAACTCAAGATTCATCTTTTGAACCGGAAAAAATGCTTTAACTAAGTAAAAAATATCAAAGACAAAAATATCTTAAACATAGATCAATAAACCAGTTATTCGCAACTGGACTTCTTCCAAGATGAAAAGTACCTTGTGATGATGATGATGATAGTGAAGAGTTTCGTCTAAAACGTAGCGAATTTGGCAGCGATGAAAGTTCAGTAACGTAAAAGAGTCGAGATCAGATAAGCCTCTCGGCGCCGGATGATGCGTGCTATACAACTTTATACTATTATAAAGGTGTTTAAATACCACCTTTTAAGAACAATATTGTACATGATATCGCAGATGTTGCCAACATTTTTAGACTTAGTTCCTTCATATAAGTACATATACTAGCGGACGCTCGCAACTTCGTTTACGTGAATCTGAAAAGTAGCCTTCCTCGCTAAATGGACTAACTTATACTGAAAGAATTTTTGGAATCGGACCAGTAGTTCCAGAGATTAGCGCGTTCAAACATACAAACTCTTCTGCTTTATATTATTAGTAGGTATAAACTGTAAAGTGACAACAGCTGTGCTGTCGCGTTTCGTGCGGTGTGGAAGTAGCCGGAGGCCCACAGAGGTGGGAGTAGAAAGGAGGGCCGCGTCGGTAGTCATGAAAATGGCTCCGACTGCTCGTTTGCCCCTCTATATCATAAAAAAGACACAATACTAGTTCATCCACTAATGGTAAAGTATAAACAAAGACAACAACCCAAATTCCGTCCAACAACAGAAACCGGCCGCATATTTTAATTAAACGAAACACAAATATTTACAATCGCGGAAACAAAGTTGTGTCGAAAGGGACCGAGCCGCATTAATATAAACTCGTTCCAACTTTCAACGCTCGCCTCAGATCCTTATCGATATGTCGAAATATTTGTAAACGGTATCGAATATCGATAGCCTAATCGATTCTATCGAGTACCATTGAAGCCATCATCAGATAGCCGGACGTTTAATTCGAATGTAATTGTATTGTTTGTGTGTTTTGAAATGGATGTTGTTGGATGGGTAATTGTCTGGTAGATAAGGATTGAAGGAAAATTTACTGAGTGGAAAGGGTTATGGTTCGGGTTGAAACCTGTGGGACTATTGTAATTTTGTTTTACCGTGATCACGTCTTATAAGTCCATAAGCACCCGCTGTAGACGCGAAAGGATGCAAGCGAGAGTACGGGAAAAGAGGTAGAGAAGCACGATAGTCAATCTTTTTTATTCTTCTTTCTCGATCTACCAATCTTCTCAACTTTTTATAAGAACTTGCGCCTATAAGAATCCGTATATTTTTATGCAGTCGTGTTGACGTCCTTTTCTAATGATTCACCGGAAAGTCGTGCGACGGCATAACTGTCGCTTTTTGACGGTATCACGTCAGAGGTACTTCCCCGGTCGTGTAGGTCCAACACGTTTTCTATGGAGTGGAGGTACCTCTTACAACAAAAAAGGTAACGATAAGCTACAGTGTAGCTTGAACCAATTTACAAACGGATGAAGCATCGACGAGGCTATTTTCTTTATTAACAACAACGGTCTTTGAAAATAATTGACTTAAAACTTAGGATTATTTTAGTATGAGGCTTTTAAACGGGCCGGCTTCGTTTACGACTAGCCTTACCTGTGATTTTACTGAATAGCCGGGTCAGAATGGAGGCGTATGGTTGTTTCCACGATGTGACGTCACGTGACAGCCATATTTATTAACAGCTGTTAGTTCTAGAACGATCCATTCGGATATATCCAACCGAATTCTGATCGCTTATCAATAGCTTTTTATCAAGAATACGTTTTGATATACTTAGGTCATTTAAGAGCTTATTCCTCTCTCAAAGGCTGGAAACGCATCTGTTAGACCTCTGGTGTTGCGGATGTTTGTAGGCGTTGGTGATTATCTAACATCAGGTGGCCCAACTGTTCGATTGCCGCCTATGCTATAAAAATGAAAACCAAGTTAGCACATCATCTGAATTTTGTTAGTTTAATATTTTTATAGCTGTGGCATTTGATTATAATTTGATCTGACTGGGTTAGTGATGTAATTGGTTTATAATTACGTATATAATTACATTCCGAGAAGAGGATGATTCAGTACGTACAGGTAGCTATCGATGTCATTGACTCACACAACCTTCTACCTAGATACATACACAATAGTAGTTTGATAATTATCATTTTACGAAGTTATTTATCCATAATTATCAGCATCATTGGTTGTAGTGGTGTAGTAAAACCCGCATAATGTATACATTATTTATGACGTGTTTTTATTTATTAAATAATTTATGTACACTAAAGAGAATCCAAAAAAAAACAATCATTTAAAGAAATGTTGGTACAAAGGACCTGCTTATCCCATTATGGAATTTCTTCCAACAGTCCTGCTACAGGAAAATGCATGATATATTGCAATATTAATGTGTACATCTTAAAGACTACATTTATTAAACTAATTAAACCAACAATAATAACATATTAATCATATATATATATATATGTATATACATAATATAGACTACATATAAAATACATATAATAGGTAGATGAATAAATACTTAAATACATACATATTATTTTAAAATACAATAAACATTTATAATGTCATAACTAATATTTATAATCTATATGTGAGCCCAATATCATCCAATTCCGTTTCGATGCACGATAGAATAATAAAAACATACTAACTTTCGCATTTATAATTAAGTTCAAGTATTACGTAACGTTTTCTGAAGATTTTTGAGGTTTAATGTTTATCTGTATGTAACAGCTGATCTGAGAATTTCGGTTAATAATATATTTTTAACATTTTATTTTCTTACTTCCTTCCTCGGTTTCACTGGCGGAGATTTGATCCCTTTAAAATGTTAGGAAGAAATATACTTTACGTCATATTATCAGATCATTAAAAATTTGTCGGGCCGCACCTAAGGGCAACACAAACACCGTGACACGAAATTTTTAAATATACGAATAAACTTGCATAATTTATGAACATTCCAGTGACATCCTTACATACAAATACATCAAAACTACACAATAGCGACATAAATCTACTTGAAACTTTGAATAATTAGTGACGGCTCTTCGCAAATTTATCGATGAATTTCTTTTTACTCTACGGACGACCGGGACGGGTCTTAACGGTATGACACTAAAACTTTTATAACCGACACGGACATTAAAATATTTGTCTTATGTGATTTATTGACGAGTATTCTGTGATTTTATAGGCCGTGCCACTTCTGCTCCACATTTGTTTGGTATATGATACCAAGTCGTTGAGATTTATGCTTAAATTGAATAATGATGTACCTATTAATGATTATATTTAGTCCAGACACGAAAATGACTTACTAGTTTCATTCTGAAAAAAAATATTACTAATTATTTGATTCTAGGACGTGGAGATAATATTATAAAGTAATAGAAGGTAAGCTTTTTCACATGTTACAATTTAAGTGTATCTTACAACATTAAACACTTAATCTTATTAAATATCTCTAATCGCAACCTTGTGAGACCGAAATTCGTAGTTTATTTGACACTTAAGCTCGTAACAGGCTAATCGAGACCTTAATTGAAACCTGTAAAACCTAAGTGTACTACAGCGTAACTGCGTCATACTTAATCTCTAAATCTGCTACAAGCCTAAACCGTTCTGAACTCCAGTAATCCCATTACTCTCAACGATTGTCGACTTACCTAAAAACCTAATCTTTTACAATGTAGTACAGCCTTAATAGAGCCACTAACGACAACATCATTTCGTACAATCTTTCTACAATCTACAAACGAAGAAGAACCTCGTTAATACCGCGATATAACATTACCGCTATCTTCCTTCGTTAATAGCTGTAGGCGGCGGAATTAGCAATACTTCCAGGGTCAAGGACCACCTACAGTATAGCTTATAACTTTACTAGCTGTGCCCCGCGGTTTTACCCGCGTTTAATTTCTAAGGAATGCATATAAATTTCAACACCCTATTTCAGCCCTTTAGGTATTGAATTTATAACAATCCTTTCTTAGCGGATGCCTACGTCATTACATCTACCTGCAAGCCAAATTTCAGCCCGATCCGTCCAGTGGTTTGGGCTGTGCGATGATAGATCACTACGTCAGTCAGTCAGTCACATTTGAATTATATATATATATATATATACAACTTTATACATCCAGTACTCCCTAGACCGTTTGCAATATCCGCACAATACATAACGGGCCATACCAGTTTGTGGCATCCGTGAAACTTATTTGCGTCCATTATGTGGGCCAATTTTTACCGCGACAGGTTTTGTTGTAGAGATTCTAGCGGGCGTTTTTTTTTTTTTTTTTTAGTAATATAAAGGGGCAAACGAGCAGTTGGAGCCATTTCATGAGTACCGACGCCCATAAACATCCGCAAAGAGGTTATACAGATGCGTAGCCTTCCTCCTCCCACCTTCATGCGCCACCGGCTACTTACCGCACGAAACGCGACAGCCTCATTTTACTCCGGTATCGTGTAAGCGAGAGGTACCTCCCCGGTCGCACACAATTCGGCCACATGCGTTCATGGCACTATCTTTTACAAAACTCGTTCTATCGATAAACCGGGACGTCACTAATTTGAATTCTCACCGCAAGGCAATTTGAGACAAACTGAATATGGTTTGTTTGATTGGTCGCAATCAATATAATCACACTAATTACTATTATTATAAAAACGACTCGTTTTCGGTTAAACGGCCC
>LUGF01033746.1:35121-51414 GCA_001625245.1 Calycopis cecrops | reverse complement strand
CTCTTACTAAAGCCTTTATTCATAGCCTTTATGTGGATGTCTGTGGGCGTCGGTAGTCATGAAAATGGCTCGTTTTCTCCCATATACCATAAAAAAACACTGTTCAGTTGTAAAGGCAAACTAACAATCTAGGAACTGTCTATTCGTACAAAGTACCCATTTCAATTATTGTCATCGAAACGTTTAGCTGTCGACAAAGTAGTAACTTCACATTATTATTAGCGTATACATATTTATATATATAATAGATAAGATATAAATATGTATGAACAATCACAAACCGCTTGTCTGTGCGTCTTAACTTGACGGAAGCGTATTTAATTTTACACCTCTGATCAAGGAACAAGTGTGTTAGAGTTATTACTGTGACTGCAAGACCTTCACTTTTTATAAATAGATAATACCTCCATACATATATAAAACTCAAAGGTAACTGGCTGACTGACATAGTGAACTATCATCGCACAGCCCAAACCACTTAACGGATCAGGCTGAAATTCGGCTTGCAGGTAGATGTTATGACGTAGGCATCCGTTATGAAACAATTTTTAGAAATTCAACCCCTTAGCGGGTGAAATAGGGTATAGTTTATATGGATTTCTTAGAAATTAAACGCGGGTGAAACCGCGGGGCACAGCTAGTTAATAATATATCGGTAGTTGCCACTTCTACATGTCGTCGTTATCCTAGTTGTATGCTAAATATCGTAAGGACGAGTGTTAGAGCGCCTTCACGCTAGCGTCTGTTCAGCGTAGACGTTCGATGAACGTACGCGCAGCGCAGACGCTGCGACAACACCACGCGTGCGTCGCGTTGTCGCGTGTTTTTTTTGTTTTTGTTTTAAATGTGTGACGTCTGCGCCGCGCTAACGCAGTGTACAATTAACTGTAGAATTAAAGATGCGACAACGCGACGCGCACGTCTGCGCTGCGCATACGTTCATCGAACGCCTACGCTGAACAGACGCTAGTGTGAAGGCGCTCTTAGAGAACCAATACAATTTATATTATTTATCTTTAGTTATAAATGTTATTAGTCTTTCTTTAATTAAATACCTGAAATTTGTATTAGAAACATTTTTTTTTTTTATGGTAAAGGGGGGCAAACGAGCAGTCGGAGCCATTTTCATAACTACCGACGCCCACAGACAACCGCATAGAGACTATACAAATGCGCTGCCCTCCTATCTCCTCCCACCTCCATGGGCCACCGGCTACTTACACACCGCACGAAACGCGACAGCACAGCTGTCACTTTACGCCGGTCTTGTGTAAGCTTGTGTATGTGATACGAAGACAAACATCGGACTCTGTTATATCACATTTGCAACTGCACCTCTCTCTCGTCTCCTAAGTCCTAGGCATTGTTATTACCCTTTAATTGTAGAATCCAACCTTTTTTTTTCTAGTGTAAGGGGACAAACGATCAGTCGGATCTTTTTTAATGACTCACTTTACGCCGGTATCGTATTAGCGAGAGGTACCTCCCAAGTCGTATTTACTTTTGCTAGCTGTGTGTCATCCCGGCTTGGCTCGTGTCACCCAGGAGGTCGTTTACTTCAGACATAACTGACTACCGTGTAATTGTGAATTCCAAAAATAGTAAAATCGAATCTGGCCACCACGTTTAAACGGCCGCGTAAAAAACAGTTATGTGTCCAAACATGGAGCCGCCGGCAAATAACCTTTACCATTGAACTGGCCCGCATACTACATATTTTAATACGAGTTTTCGTCAACTTAAGGTCAAAGGTGGTGCTTAATGAGTAAAAAACACTTGTTTATAGAATACCACGAAGGTTATTCGGATGACATTAAAAGCCTTGGCCTTTTCGATTAACTGATTTTTTTATTAACGAAGTCGCGGTTCTCGATATTTCCATATTTCCTATGCCACCTGTCGCTTAATGACCTGCTTAGTAACCTTTTTTTTTTGTTATAAGGGGCAAACAAGCAGTCGGAGCCATTTTCATGACTACCGACGCTCATAGATATCCGCATAGTTGTTACGCAGATGCGTTACCTTACTTCCCTTACCCTCCATGGGCCACCGGCTACTCACACATAGCACGAAACGCGACAACTCAGCTGTCACTTCACGCCGGTCTCGTGTAAGCGAGAGGTACCTCCCGGGTCGTGACGGACCAATTCGCCTGCATGGCAGCATGCAATGTGGCACTGCCTCTTACTAAAACATTAACTCTGATAACGCAAACCCGACTGCTTAAGGAATGCAACGACATCTTGTGTGTTAAAATCCGTCAAGCCATTAAATCTCCCGGTACCGACCACGTGTTCGCTGCGTGTTTTTGAAGCGTCAATGAACGTCCGCGGTAACCGAAAGGTTAAGGCTGTAGCAACAAGAAGGAAAAAACTCATAAACTGGACTGATGACGTGGTCAAGGGCCCAGGGAGCCGCTGCATGCAAGCAGGGACCTGAGGCGTTCTCTGGGGAGCCCTATGTCCGTCAGTGGACGTCCGCCTCTGACGACAATGATGATGATGACATGCTCATAAAAACGAACATTTAGTAAACCGTAAAACGTAACAATTATTCAATACTTACTGGCAATTCTTATTGAAAATGACACTAAAATCGGTTAACCTTGTTTGCGAGACAGTAAGACACATTCAGTGGGATAAAAAAAAATATTTACCTATTATAATAATAATATACATATAATAGGTATTAACTATTAACCGATCAAGTTTATATAGTTTCTATAATAACTTTCCTCAACATCTCAAAACAGTAATGTATGTATGTAAAGCGATGTTAACTAATGAATACATTGTCAATATTAAATAACACGCGTTGTAAATTAATAGAGGGCTTAATGAAGGGAAATCATTTGCATTGTGTATACATTAGCATGTATGAATGTTAAATACAGCCTCACCCACCCGGGCGCACGTGACTCACGAGATAAGAGAGTTCGGAGAATATCTGCCCGGTAACTGTACGGTAGACATTTTCTAGATCTACCGACATGCGTCCTCTCCTCTGGTGATGATCATTTACATCATCATCAGTATTATCACATGCTATGATTATATATTGTCACGCTACGTACATTCCATTCGAAATTTGATGCAACTTATTTTTGTTTGTAAGAGTAAAGGTGCAATCCCATGATTGTCATGCAGATGTACTGCCCTCCATTGATGTCTTGGTGCCTTATGTCACTATACTTATTTTTCTTCCTCGATAAACGGACTTTGTAATACAAAGTTTTTTTTCAATTCGGACCAGTAGTCCCAGATATTAGCGCGTTCAACGACAAACAAACGTTCAAACAAACTTTTTTAATAAACATAGATTAACTTAACTCCAAGTATTAAACTAATATCTGTCAAATTCTTTATTAATAAACTATGGAATTTGACAGACTCTAGTTTTATACTTGGAATAAAGTTAATATATGACTAGCTGCGCCTCGCGGTTTCACTCGCATAAATTTCGATCCCGTGGAAAATCGAAAATCATCCTATGGGTATGGCATCCTATAGGAACATTTTTTCGGGATAACAACTATCCTATGTATCCAAGTTACTGTGTGTGCCAAATTTCATGAAAATCTTTTCAGCAGTTTTTGCGTGAAGGAGTAACAAACAAACAAACATACAAACTTTCGCATTTATAATATTAATAAGGCCTTTCATCTTTACAATATAAGTATATTGTTTTAATGTTATTTTATCTTTTGTTACAGGTAAGCTATCTGACTCCGCGTCGGTACCAGCTCATAAACTTGAACATTTAGACTGTTCCACTTCGGGAGAAACAACGTATGTACGTCTGTATCAACTCGCACCTCGTAAACAATACATGAGGATTGAAGATCGGATGAAGGGATACATTCAAATATTTAAGGCGAATTTTGAAACGTCGGTTTTAAATTTGGAACTGGATGAAACGTAAATGCGCCACGTTATCAGAGTAGTATTAAGGTATAATTATAAATAATGTCGTGGATTAGTTACATAGCTAATGCAAAGTAAATTATACCAAGACTAACATACCATGACACATACCGTGTAGGTGACGGTAAAATAATATATACCACCTTCATCGTAAAACAAATGAAATTTGTTGTTAGAAAATTCTTGATAGCATTTCTACATTCACTCAAACATAATATACGTACTACCAAGTGTTATTCCCTCCGATCCAACCTCTGGATAAATCTCGAAGGATCGAGGATAATGCGAGTGACGTGAGGCCCGAGGGGGGCAGAGAGGGGAGGGGCAGGAGGGGGCTGGTGCACGCAAATGGCCGCCTAATTGCAGCCCTCGGGCCCCGGCGGGAAAAAACGCAACTCCTCGGCCGTAATGCGACGTCGTCTAACGCGCCGACAATTGTGGCGGGTTCCCGTGGATCATCATCACCGCGGGTGCTCATCATCTATTGCAGCTATAAAATAAAAACTTCATGCAGTCACGAGGGACGAGGAGGAAGGATGCCACGTATAACCATCGATTTATAATTGTTCTCACTATGCATTCTAAATCTATGTGTATAACTATGCGGATCTCTGTGGGCGTTGGTAGTCATGAAAATGCCTCCGATTGCTCGTTTTTTGCCCTTATATTATAAAATAGTTATAAAAACTGCCTAGAAAAATGCACACTTAAATCTCAAGTTAATGATAATGACCTGTGTTTAGTAGCACACAAATGTGTATTTCCACTTTCCTGTGCTAGCATGTTGCTGACGCTAAATCATAGCAAGTTTCCCTGCTCTAAAGCCGCTAAAGAAGTTTACAGGCGTTGTACTCGATACCTAAAGTCGACACCAACTTTATCGTTATGTTCACATTAGCTGCTATCTTCTTAACGAAATCCTCAAAATAATTATTTTCAAACTGATGATAAATGTTCACCAAACACATGATGATGATGATGATGATTGTTAAACAATTGTTAGTTCACAATATATTGTTATTCTTTGCATAATTGTATTACAGTGTAATAAAAACTTATACAATAAGCAGTTTTACACGACTTAGACCTCGTTTTAAAACTATTCTCGGTATTACGAACCATCTAGACAAAATTGGACGCTATTCGTCTAACTCGACCTACATGCAGACAAACACTTTGACCGCAATTACGTTAATATTTTCACTCACAATTACGTTTTGCGCAATGCTTGAGTGAAAATTTTAAATAAAAAAAAAATATATTATTAGGGGGTAAACGAGCTGTCGGAGTCATTTTTAGTAGTAATTAGTTGATCATGATATTATTATCAAGAGTTTTTGTTAAATCGTGGTCTAAGATCACTTCTGCGGTCCACTTCTGGTCGCTACACAAAATGCTAAAAAGCATTTTTCCTTAAGACGTAATGGAACGGAGACTAGGCAACACCTGCCAATGCCTAGGTATATAAATTATAAGTGTCGTCTAGGGGTAATTGAAGAAATGCATGCTCTCCAGAGTCCCTTGAATGGGGTGTTAGTAATGGTTTTGAATTCTTGCTATTATCTATCTTTCGTGGATTTTTTTAACTTTTTTATTAGGTAAATTTGGAAACATATATCATATTCATAATATAATTAGCTGTGCCCCGCGGTTTCACCCGCGTTAATTTCTAAGAATTCCATATAAACTTCAACACCCTATTTCACCCCCTTAGGGGTTGAATTTCTAAAAATCCTTTCTTAGCGGATGCCTACGTCGTAACATCTACCTGGATGCCAAATTTCAGCTTGATCCGTCCTGTGGTTTGGGCTGTGCGTTGATAGCTGGCTATGTCACGTTTGAGTTTTATATATATAGATATTGGAGATGTTTTTATTGGCTGTCATTGTAGGAATAATAAAAATTCACCATGCTTCGGCGAACCTTCACCAACATATCTATATATAGTACACAGCAAATAGTTGACATGATTAATTTCCAATAATATATCTATTATGAAGGTACGGTGGCCTTATAGGTAGAGGTCGGTGGCGCCTGCGCTGGTTCTTAGAAACATAGATCACCTTACACGGCCAACAGCTGTTCGTGGTATTTTTTAAACACATCTAAGAACTTCTAAATTGCTACAATTTCTAGCTTGTAGAAATAACGTATAAATGACGATGTCTAAGAGCACGATGTCTAAGAGCAAAAAAGAAAAAAAAATGGCGCTTGTATGTATATTTTTGTTTCGGGCAATAAAGTTAGTTCAGTTGTTGTCACGTATCCGGTTTCATTTCTAATACTTGTACTATTTTTAAGACTCTTCTACACTACCCGCGAAGTTGATCGAGGCTAGGCGAATATGAGAGTGTGGAGAGGCACAGTTGCCGGTTTTGCGTCCGAGTCAAAGAACTCTAACATTCTTCGCAAGGACAAGACTGCGTGGGCACGCATTTTATACATCGGGGACCTAGTCGACGAAGCATCGAAGCGAGTAGTGTAGTGCACGCTTAACGCGTTTAAAAAGTAGACAAACGTGTGTTGTGTTTAATTGTTTACGTAACTATGTTTTGCAATTAGTCGCTAACGAACTAGATAAGTAACTAAATAAGTAGTATTTACTTGTACAGTATCATCATCAAGTTTTATCCATCCTGGGTAACTCTCAATGTACGACAGAGCAGACCATATTCTGGGTCCTTAACGAGATCGTCTACCAACATGGTCTCCTCTTCCTCATTCACTCCTTGTCTCTATCTCTCTGACAGACTATTATCAGACCCAAACAGTGGCACGAGTTTTATATTTTCATCACTAAATAAGACTCATATAGAAATATACTCGTAAAGAAGAATTATGCGAATTAATCTATGTCCAAGGAATGTCCATCGAAGAGTCTGAAATTCCATTCGATACGTTGTGGATTTTTTTATTTTTATTTTATTTTTTTATTTTATTTTTTCTCCAGTTTTCATTCTATCCGTGCGTCTTAAACACTTTGCATAATGCTTTTACAATACCTAACAACAAAGTCAAGCATCTAGAAACGTAAAAATCTAGTCCAACCTTCGAAATCTAAACAAGATGTAGAAAACACAAGCTGTTGTTCTGAGCTACATTCCACAACTTACATATTTATCATTTTAAATAATCATGGCTGATAAAATTCCGACCACAAATTAACATAACACAATCATTATTTTAATGATTTATTGTGTTAACCGACTTTGCAAAGGAGGATAAAAATTTTTCATAGTTTTAGGGGGCAAATGTACAGTCGGCGCCATTTTAATGACTACCGACGCCCATAGACATCTGCATAAAGGGCTATACAGATGAGCTGCCGTTATTCCTCCCCCTCCATGGGCTAGGCCCTCCACAGCTGTCACTTTAAGCTAGTATTGTGTAAGCGAGAGGTACCTCCCCGGTCGGGCGGGCCATTTCTGCAGCGTGGCACTACCTCTTACTAAACATTTTGCCTGTTTACTCCGCTATTTCTAGTTATTGCGCCAGTATGTTTTGAGGGCTTAATATAACTTATTACTAAGCCAGTGACTCAAAAATATTGATTACGATGCTATGCCTGCCGCGGACTTGCTTCTCGGAATACAGATTTTTGTTTCGGTTAATTTTAACTACAGGAAAATGACGTTTTTTCCTGTCACTTATCCTTTATAGATACAGGTACAGGTAATAATAATAATCTCGAGACGTAATTCTATACATATATATATAAGCGGAAACTCATGATAGTGAACTATGATCATTTTCCATTAAGTTGTCAAAGAAAATGGCAATTTCCAAATTCTCATTTTCCCTTGTCTGGAATGCCGACCCTACATAAAGGGAAAGAGTCCATGTTATAGGGTCTGCCCTACACGTCTTCATGTGCCAAGTCGAATGATGGTCTCAATTTGTTTAAGTGAGCCTGTTTCCAATCTTTTGAAATATATGACCTCCACTTGTGAGGCCAGTATGTGTCGTGCTGTGGTCGTCCTCCAGCTGATAATGATGACCTCTACGCGGCAGCGACCTTTGCGTCTCTTGACGACACGGTCCCAACGGCACCCGCCTTTTCCGTTTTTAAGCTGAAAGTGAATCGTAAATTTTATTTTTGTGCTTTCCTATTTCTAAAATCCATAGAAAGTCAGCTTGAGAGTAGTAACATACATCCCGCAGCTGTCACAAGGCGCCAGTAGTCGCCATTTCACATTATTTATGAATCCGCGAAATTCCCCAACTCGATCCAAAAACGCGTTTGCTTTAACTTTTTATCATAGAAATGTGAGGCGCTATTTAAATTTATTATTATCGCTTATTATTGGAATAGACAACGGTATTTAACGCGATACGCCGTGTGAGACGAAAACGCCGGTCGCTTGTGCCAGTAGGCCACAGGCATTCCGATGTGTGATTTCATAGTCGAATGCCTATTAAGACATGCGGCGAAAATCGGCGAGGCATGCCCGCATCGATGTAATAGTATAGACTCTACTACCAACCGCAAGGCGGTGTAGAAAGGACTGCGTACTACCATGTTCTTGTTTCTTTGACTTGATTTGATTTTAGTTCTAATAAGATCTTTTTTTTTAATCTATTCATTTGAATAAAAGGATTTGATCATATTAAGATCTTGACATGTCGGTAGTAGGTACTGTAATGATTTAGTAGGTAATTGAATAAAATAATCTAAAAAAAATAGCCAGTTGTGTCAAAATACCTATGCCATAAAACGAAAATTAATTTACTAGTAAAAAAATTTTAAAAGATGGAAACGACATGCTCAATTTAATGGTGTAAAAAACAAAACAATTTAATTATCGTCATTAAAAGATTCTTTGTACATATAAAATTAGTGTAACTGGTCCTTAACACCACCTCTTTCATAACCGGTACATGCTAGAAATTATATTTCATATCACAAAAATAACACTATTAATAAAAATCGTTTCCATAACAGGTTAAACTTGCGACGTTACGCTGCCAAAAATAAGATTAAACAAGTTCGTGTCGATGTTCGACACAATTAAACTGCTGTATCTATAATAATACATCCATGGCCACGTAGGCCTATCCCTAGAGCTCTCAATGTTCATAACGGCTACTCCCGCGCCCTCCCGTCACGTACCCGGCGCCCGGCGCCGTGGTGAGGGACGTGCTACTAGGCGCGTGCACGCCCGGGCCCCGTCCGTTATGGTGTGGGGTCCAAATTAAGTGGTCACACTCTTGACCTACAGAAGTTCGTGTACCTTGTGAGTCGTAGAGGAGTGTATTTTGAATGTAGTAACAAAGCTCAAAGTGAGGAAAGGTTAGGATGCGTATAATCAGCTCGAAGTCAAAAAATGTCCGTGCCTATATTATGCACAGTAAGTAATTGCTTCAGACATACCCAACGATTTCTCGAAGGTTCAAAAAAGGACTCCAAAAAGCTGTAAATTTACATGTCAGAGATACCAGTACGTAGTAGTAATATAAACTAATAGGGAATATGCGTATGATTCAAATAATGATAATTTTTTTTATACGTAAAGTCTTTTCCTGTAGATGTGCGTACGTATTAATATTTTTTTGTATAATTTTGTTTTCAATCAGATAATAATTATTGAAAAGTGCAAAAATTATGCGGGAAGATTGAATTAGGTGAAACGCACGCCATTGGTCGGAACGAATTGTGACGTCAAAGTTCATAAATAACATCATTGTTCACGAGCATTGGAGCATTGCCATTGGTGGTTGTTATGATGCGTGACGTCATGTCAGCGCGGCAAAATGGCGATCGTTTAAAAAGCTGTTATCGGCCTACTAATTTGAAACATTTTTTTTGAACTTAATATTGTTTTTTCAGCGCTGATATTTTTTTTACATTAATGTAATTATGTAAATTATCATTTAAAAATATAAAAAAAATACATGCATATTCCCTATTAAACAAAGTGTCCTGTCCAATGAGTTTACTATTTTAAGCAATATTGGCACATACATATATTTATCGTTAAATGGGGAGATCTGGTTCTTACCCTTGAATAAGACTAGCTCGTATCATAGAGTATAAAGCTTTTGTCGAGTTGAGAGTATATTAGATAACAACGTATACCACAAAAAAAAAATATAACATCGCACAAAGATTTTAAATGCATAAGGACTTTTTTAGTTCAATAAAAATAATATAGTTGATAGAATGTATTGTTATTTTTTGATGTATATAATACACTTTATTATACTAGTTCCACGTTTTATTAATATAAATCACATAAATACGACCGGTTTCGATAAGTCATCATCAGCTAATAAAAAAGTAATTAATTACTAATAAGTTTATTTATTCAAAATTCAATAACAAATATTCAAATGAAGTCCTTCAACCCGACAACACGATAAACTAACGATTATTACAATGGTTTATGTCGACAAGTGCGCAATAGCCAATTAACCTCCGGGGAGCCTCGGCTGCGCTGAAAAAGAGCAAACAACAAGGTCGCACCTGTAAATTATCTCTCATTGTTCGACTTTACGACGACGTAAACCATCGCTGACACCAAAAATAGATTGAAAACTCTTTTTAACACAAATCACTGTCCGGGAATATAGTTATTGTTCGAGTTCGTCGCTGATCTCAATATACCTAGCATATAAATATATGGATAGCTGATATCATCATTAGCAGTAAGAAGTTCAAGTCAAGTCAGCTGGTGGCTAAATTATCGCAATAATATAATATTTAATTACATAATATACGAAATAATTGCAAATATATGGGCTACGACTAGGAGATACGCTTTTGCATATCGCCGAAAGAACTAAATTGAAAGTCATACCCAATGTATCAAGCTCTCGAGCATTGAATTATTTTAAAACTGTGAATTGTCAATATATTAGCGGTTACCGCAAAAATATTTTAATTCTATGAGATATAGCGGTAGCGGCAATGATTTGTTTTTTTTATTTGTTTAAAATGGTTTCTTGCGCGATGTTTAAGATCAGCTATCCATAAGTATTGTAGTCAGTGGATCCCACATATCGGTATGTGGATATAATGTCAAAGTACTTTTATTTTCAATAATCTGGCTTGAGGGACCAGTTTCTGTGTAAATAATTTCTCTTTTTTAACTTTAACATTGTTTATGATCGGCCCGATGTTTGACTGATCGCTTTTTTAATTGAAAATACCCGTTTCCATTTTTTAAACGCGATTGGATCTTAATGTCAGGGAAATTAAATGGCGTATTGATTGTTAGCGTGTGCCCGCGGCTTTACGTGGAATTGAAGCATATGCTGACTGCATCTCGGATTTTAAACAGCGTAATGTAAATAGTGACAAGGCATTTGTGAGAACGATAGCTGACTTGTTTGCTCTCCAAATAAATAAAATAAAATAATTTAATGGAGTGTAGTGCCAGTGCAAGAAGTCTAGATATAATATTTTTATTTGTTTTGGGATTTTAAGTTAAATCGATAAATAGTGCGTTGAATTCAAAAAAGAAATTTGCAGATTCCTGTTTTTAATGAAATTTGTTTATAAATATTGGATTGTGAATGTCAAATTTAAATTGTAAATATCAACATCAATATTAGATTTTGATTCTCAAAGTTCGCTTGGAAGTCAAAGTTTATTTTAGATGTGTCATGTATATTTTCATTTGACGTATAGATCCACGGATCGTCATCTCCCGGAGATCTTGGTTGATCACAGTCAAAACACAAGCCATCCAAGATCCCAGACGTCCCTTATGACTGACAGGTGTCTCGAGATGATGAATCTGTATACCAGGGGTCCGTGCCCGGATAACCTGTTACTGGTAAAAAACACATTACACGCGCCCAAAATACATACATTGAAAAAAGGCGAGTGCGTACGTAATTTGGATACAAAAAGCGAGCTGGCGCATGAATGGGGTCGTTGATCCCCGAACCGCGCCTCATTTGAATTTGCCAGGATCGATCAAGGTTTTTTACTGCAGGTAAATGGACAGTTGAATCGGGATCCGGTGGAAAATTGATGTCACCTATATCCACTTACTAAATCATATGCGGTCTGTATATTTTTCTGCTTACACTTGTACAAACTAGATAAGATGTACAGCGAATGAGAACCGGCGAGGTATAGTTCTACCACAGAAATGAGTTACACCTGCGCAGAATGCATATTTCTGAAAGGCGCCAAAATATTTCAGCCCAGACACAAGAAATTCTTCACTCGCCGTTGGTCAAACGAGAGCTGGCTGCATTGACATTCGTCACTGCCTTAGCTCAACGTCAGCTGTCATTCATACAAACGTCAAAATCAAGCAGCACAGATATCGCGAGCGAGATAGCATGAGCTCACGTCTTGTTATATTTTAAGCCTTATAGGTATTAGAATAAGGTTTTTATTAAATTGACATTATATATCGGATTAGATCGGCTTATGCTGCACTCTTCTGCGTCAACGACGAAAGCCGATGTGCCGATGAACTTATTTTTGTGATAGAACTATACTTCACGATCACATAGTCACCACAACGATGTTATCGCGTATAGATTTTTAAATATCCGGTAATCGATTAGAGAGAAACAGCTCGTATGCAAACCTTTTGCGATAAAACTTGTGAATGTATTTTTCGTTTTTATTTTCTCTTTATTTCTATTTTTTTGATTGACTCGTACAATAAAGATTATATATGTATATCGTGTATATGTCGCAATCGGCTAATGCTTGACTCGCCGTTATACAAAAAGGCTAGTCGTAATGTATTCGCCGATTTATACAATCTCACTATACACAACCTTCTCTTACAAAATCGGGTAAGCGTGCAATTGCAAAGCGTAGGGTAAACGCACGTTTAATGCCCACGTGGGACGTCCATAAACAACGTTTTTCATGCGAGTTTCAACCGCGACCTGAAGGCTCGCCTCATTTGTATCAAACTCGCATAAATCACATCTGAATGTACGGCGATGCGTTGACTCATGTGACACAAATCCAATTTAACACCGCCATCGATGTGGGATAAAACATAGATGGAACCTGGTGGAAATATTAATTTGGTCTGTGTATTTGGGACAATCAGGCTAAACTCCACTAGAGTTTGATGACTAACGAAGCGTCATGTATGCTGTATATAAAAAAAACATCATCTGCAATTGAGCTAAAACTGAACATTTTTTATGTAAAATTTGAATAGAAAAAGAAAATCTTTTAAATTCAGATGTTTACTTTACTTTAGCTCTCCGTGAATTTCTACGTAAAAACTATTAATACCTTTATTATAATTTAAGTAAACCGTATGTATGGTGTGGTGTACATTACATGATAAATTTTACTTTATTCTACGCTTCTCTTGGCTAATTATTTTTGGCCAGGTATTGGTAATATTTTTTACGCAAGAATGAATACAAAGTTATACATAATATAAAGTAACCATAGTCGAGTCGCTATAGCCAACCTAGTACTAAGAAAATATTCGCTAACATATTTTTTTTACCTGAACTTTTTATACACGTACCTATGTCCTATTTAAAAATAAACACTACGACGAAACAGAGAAGACGTTTATATAATTTATAGTGGATCTAGTTTTTATAAGACATCCGCTCATTAATCAACACGTCCTTAATGGTTCATAAATAATAAAAGTGTTTACAGCGCAGTAAACGACACGCCAGTGATTTTACACGCATCGGCCTAGATCCAGCTCGCCTTTGCGCCGTGGACGGTTTTTTAAGGAGTTTTTTATAGCATACTAGTTTCTGCCTTCAGCTTCGCCCGCTTCGGACTTTAATAATGGAGTACTTACTTATACATATAAACCTTTCTCTTAAATCAATCTATATAATAAAAAAAACCCCATCAAAATCTGTTGCGTAATTTTAAAAATATAAGCATGCAGACACACAGAAGGCGGAAAGCGACTTTGTTTTATACTATGTAGTGATGAGTATTTAAGCCTCGTAATGCCCTATCGACATGCATTCCCTCTTTCCACCAATCATCGTACGGATACTTACAAACTGAAGAAGACATCATAGCCAATCACTTCAGAAAGAGATACCTCTCCGGTCGTGCCGCCCTGATTCGGCTCCATTGCAGGGATGAAGGTTCTTTGCTGTAACACAGCCGGATCTAGATGGTAGGGACGTCCCTATGACCCTAACATATTTGAATACCGGTTCAAATCCTGACCATCCAAGATGCATTGTTGCCCGAAATCAGAGCAATATACTGCAGAAAATCGTAACCTAATTATAATATAAAGTATATAAACCGTAACATAAAACCCCGTCTTTATCAGCATTACTGCCGGTTGCGAGAAAACCAAAACCAAAAACGTCGCGTGTTACGAAAACTTTTATCTTTAATTCGCAAGAAATACTTTGTCTTTTTACATTTATTCACAAGAGCACCGGACTCATATCGGAGGATCGCGCTACCGAAATATGGCGGAGATGTACGATAGCGGTGTAATTAAATCGCTGAATTAAGGAGTTATTTTTCGTCCGAGCTAAGCAACGCTGGGCGAGACCTACTCTGGATGGATGTACGTGTGGACCAATCGGTTACAATTACTTTAATACCTATTTGTGATGGCTTGATAGAGACTAATGGTAGAATTACCAAATCCTTACTTTTTTTTAATATATCGTATAAGGGGGCAAACGAGTAATCGGAGCCATTTTCATAACTACTGATGCTAAAAGACATTCGCATAAAAGTTATACAGATGCGTTGCTTTCCTTCCTCCTCTATGAGCCACCGGCTACTTACACATCACAGGAAACGCTGTAAAAATAGTGTTACAGTTTGCTGTAAGAGTAATGGCATGCTTGTAAGAGGTAGCTCATGCTACATTGCACCCCAATTGGGCCGGCACAGCTGGGGTACCGACACAAAGTCACTTAGGGATCTTCAAGAAAAGAGCCTACTCTCATCTTAAAGGCCGGCAACGCAACTGCAAAACCCCTGGTGTTGCAGATGTCTGTGGGCATCGGAAAACACCATCATCTCGGTGACCCGACTGCTCGTTTGCCCCCTATAAAAAAACGTACGTAAAGTACTATAAAAAAAAAGGTCAACGACCTGAAACCAGTAGCCAAATTACGCCTTACAAGTGAAATAATTAAAAGCCCGGTCGTTTAGTATCGCGGTCAATAACTATCGGTGGTCCTAAAACAGCGACGCGCCATGTAGGGCCGGGCCTTTTGGGGTCAGGTCGGTTCTGGCGCGGACTGCTTGTCAATCAGCTTTGGCGGTGCTCTGTCTTTGTTGGTCTGTTGTCGATTTGAAGGTTTGTTTAGGCTACAGCACTTGCGTGTAAAGGCTGTTGTTTCATTGCAGCCGAACTCGACATGACGTGCGTTTGTGCGTTGGGGCCGAAGGAAAGCATTTGCATAATCAGGTAAGTAATCATAATTTGGTAAGAGGTAGTGCCATACTGCATGCTTGCATGCAGTCGAATTGGGCCGGCACGACCGGGGAGGTACCTCTCGCTTACACGAGACTGGCGTAAAGTGACAGCTGTGCTGTCGCGTTTCGTGCGGTGTGGAAGTAGCCGGTGGCCCATGGAGGAGGGAGGGGAAAGGAGGGCAGCGCATTTGTATAGCCTCTATGCGGATGTTTGAGGGCGTCGGTAGTCATGAAAATGACTCCGGCTGCTCGTTTGCCCTCCTATGACATAAAAAAAAATCAGTATGCGGTTTTATTAAGAGGTAAAGACGAGACGACCGGTATGGTGCCTCTCGCTCGCATGATACACGTGTTCTGTTTGTGCCACTCCGGCTGCTCGTTTGCCTTGTACTATTATCACGGACGTCGTTAGTCGAAGGCTTTGGCCGTTTCCCCTCTTATGTCACGTAACGTGTCACGATGACGGCGCTTCCGTCGCGCGTCGCGAATGGTGCGGAAGACTTGCGTCACGACCTGACGTAACTCATTGGGTTTCTAATGTTAATGACCGGCAATTAGTGGATCCGAATGTGTAGAAAGTGTACCGGTGACGCGTTGTGTCAAGCCGCTACACAGGACACGAGGTGTGCCAGTTATGCACAGGGAATTCTTCACCAGCTTCTGTGTTCCCTGATTATCTATATTATATATAAAACTCAAAAGTGACAAGCCATCTATCAACGCACAGCCAAAACCACTGGACGGATCAAGCTGAAATTTGGCATCCAGGTAGATGTTACGACGTAGGCATCCGCTAAGATTTTTATTAAAAACTAAAGGATTTTTAGAAATTCAACCCCTAAGGGGGTGAAATAGGGTGTAGAAGTTTATATGGATTTCTTAGAAATTCAACGCAGGTGAACCGCGGGGCACAGCTAGTAAATTATAACTTAGGAATCTTGAAATCCACAGTGGCCGAGTAAGCATAACTTGATACATAAACGATAGACTAAAAAGTCTGCAAACAGA
>LUGF01033745.1:122937-147282 GCA_001625245.1 Calycopis cecrops | reverse complement strand
GGGGGGGGGGGGAGGGGTCAAAAAATCAAGAAATTAGTGTGACGTACTTTATGAATGGCCCCTTATATATTCAGTCAGACTCTATAAGAGATATTTATATGTAGAAGTCTTAATTACCGGCAAGGGATCATTGTATTTAGATTTCTGTTCATATTATGTGTGCATGTAATGGAAGATACATAAACACAATGCTACTTTTTTTACGTCAAAGAACCGGAATGTTGGTCATAATTACGTCATGCTATTGAATTCTGTAACTATGGAGTAGAGATAAGGAGAGTTATCTTAAGTATGTGGAGAAACTAGTCAAGTGTGAGAAGATCCGTACTAACTGGAAGTACGTATAAAAGTTGATAAAATTATATTTTCGGGCGCTTGCAGCATCTGCACTCTTGAATTAAAATACATAACTAAAATATAATTTTGTAATGGTATTTTTCAGTGATATTTGTTGCTATTGTTGTATGTCTCAATTCTCTTATTTATTCCTTTATTTGTGCTGCAAGTTATTATTGCTTTTTATATTGTTATTTTTTAATTCTTTGATGGAAGGAAGTAACTCTATGGGTTTTAGTTACCGTACGATCCCATAGAAAAGGGTAGACACACATAGACGGAGGATACGCGCATAGACAGACGGTCTAAAAAGTAATTACTTCGAGGTTTCGTTTTTGCTTTTCAACTACGTAACCCTAAAAGAAAATAAAATACAAGTGTGGGCGAAGACGCATATAATATGCTTATTTGTCACATTTTGAGTAATTGGCACTTGCGTCAGATTTCCTGCTAAGACGACATTATATCTGCTTCACGAGTACCATTATATTGAGTTATTAACGTGCTATATAATATGTTGTGATAATTTTGTGATAGCGACTACCTTTTTTTTTGGTAACGCAGGGGAATGCCTTTACGCACGCTACCCAGGAGCCCGGGTGGCTCAACCGGGTACAGTGTCGGGCTCGACAACTGGGTTGCCCCTACTGACTAAACCCCTGCGTGCCTTCTGCCGCTATAATTGGAGGGCCCCGAATCTAAAAGTAACATAGCACCTCCAGCGACAGGCTGACCTCGGTGAATAGGCCAGACTCCTTCTTCTTGAGGACTGTCCGGCTGCCTTTGAACAGTCCCTACTCCACGTCGGAACCGTGCCATGGGGTCAGGTTCCCATCCTAACCCCGGGTCCCAATCTCCAACGGAGCACACCACGCCGGAAGTCCTAATCCACGCCGCCATCTGCTCATTCAGAGGGACGGGTGAAGGACCTCTGGCATTGGCTGGTCCCAGCCGCTGGGCGACGGACCAACCATTCCAACCAACGGCCGCAGAGGACAGGGAGGACGGCAAAGAAACACCGCATCTCTCTTCCTCTGCGGCCCCACCGCCAACGCATCAGACGGTGCGCCCCCGTTCGGTCGCGGGAGATAGGGTGCACGGCAACGTCACACCGAGGCACCTCTCCTCCCGCGACCCTTCCTCCATGGACGCATCCAGAGTGGGCCTTGGTGTAGCCCACTCGGAGCGTCCCCTCCTGGGGATCCCTCTTGGCTTCACCGTAGTTGTCTAAGCCACGGTTACTAAGCCCCCTCGCTACGAAAAGGTGGAGATCCATCGAGAGGGGTGATAGGGACTACCTTAACCATGTGTCTCTGTTGACATATGGGCAGCTGCTTTTCAGGCTGTGCACGATGTTTTAGATAACTTTACGAATGAAATTGATAAATGAAAAAACAAATAGAGGCGGTAATCTAAAGAAAAGTAGTAAGATATAATGTAAAGAAAATAGTAATAGTCAATGTAAACAAAATAGTGAGAGGCAATGTAATAAAAGCTAGTAGATGCTGTACGTGCCGGCATGTCCAGGGTATCCTCCGCCCCCGCCAAGTGACAGCTTTGCTTTGCTTTTTGTGCGGTTTGTGAGACCTTATTGTGGGGGAGCAGATGAGGGCGAACCATCCAAATATTATCTGTTATATGGATGTAGACATGAACATAATAGATTATGTATTGGGTGTCACCATAAAGATTTGTCTGCTCGTTTAGCCCCTTATACTATAATAGTGACTATAAAGACTGAAACTATATTTACGAAATTGTTGAATTACTTTGTCAAAGTTATAAAACCTCCGAAAATTTCTGCGGCAAACAAAACTTTATAGAAACGACTAGATGATTTATAAACACCGCTATGAATAGCTACAGCCCTGAACCCGGTCGCAATATCTTTGCATCTAGCGTCGATGACGTCATCTCGTTCCGGAGCAGTGCGCTATTCGTACTATGGACAAGGCATGTCGATATATTGCCATATCAAGTAGTGCACAGTTATTGTTACACAGTTAACAGTTTAGACTGTAGAGACATTGAGAACAAAATAATTGCTACATGTGTGTATTATTGTGCAGTATAATTGATCATCTTTAGGCCAGCGGTCGGCAACCTTTTGGCAGGCTAGAGCCACAAGGCGGCAAAATAAGCTGAAGGTGGGCCACATTTGTGATCTTCTTCTTCTTCTATCGTGTCAATGGCACCATTTAAATTGACTTATTTCACTAAATATTTAAAATGATTAAAAATTAGATTTTGCCGGACCAGTAAATTGCTACGGAAAGGCCAGCATCTGACATCTGCATGAGGTCGGCTTTAGTACACTTGGTAGGGCACAGAGGACAGGACAAAAGGTGGGACATGTCCTGGTCTCGAGCACCGCAGTCGCACTCCGACCTAGTGGCATAGCCCCACCTTACCAGGCTTGACCTGCAGCGGCCCACTCCTGTCCGAAGACAGTTGAGCGTGCGCCAGGTGGGCCACTGCAGCTCAGAGCCTGGCGGAAGGGTTTCCGCGGGCTGAATGAAGTCAGGAGGGACGGGGTAATTCGAGTTCCACAGACGCTTCCTTTTTTCTTTTGGCTCTACTTTTAAACTGCTAGTCGCCTGTATGAAGCTGTTACGGCTTTTTAAGCGCTTTTTTTGTGATATAAACCTAGAAGCAATATCTACATATAAAAAATAATTGATCTTATCACAGAAATTCACATTCACAGACCGCAAGTAAAATCTCGGCGGACCGCAAGCGAGCCGCTGGTTGCCGACAGCTGATCTAGGCCGTGTTAACTGATGGAGAAGCGTCCTAGGATATTTAATATGGGGCCGGCCCAACCGGGGAGGCACCTTTCGCTTACACGAAATCCGCTTAAAGTGACAGCTGTGTTGTTGACTTGTCGTGTTTCGTGCGTTGTGTCAGTAGTATTTAGTAAGAGGTAGTGCCACACTGCATGCTTGCATGCAGTCGAATTGGGCCGGCACGACCGGGGAGGTACCTCTCGCTTACACGAGACCGGCGTAAAGTGACAGCTGTGCTGTCGCGTTTCGTGCGGTGTGCAAGTAGCCGGTAGCCCATGGAGGTGGGAGGAGAATGGAGGGCAGCGCATCTGTTTAGCCTCTATGCGGATGTTTGAGGGCGTCGGTAGTCATGAAAATGGCTCCGACTGCTCGTTTGCCCTCCTATACCATAAAAAAAAAAAAAAAATTCGGTAGCCCACAGAGAGAGGAAGAGGATGGAGGGCAACGCATATCTGTATAACCTCTATGCGGGATCTCTATGGGCGTTGGTGGTCATGAAAATGACTGATTTTCCTGCATCACCGTCGCTCAAGTCATGCCGACACAGCAACAAGGCACGTGCTACAGTACAAAGTTTTACAGCGCCGCCTTATCGCGGTTATTACTCGATAGCACTGATAAAATTGTTAAAATCCCACAGATAAGCCATTCACGTTTTACTACTATTGAGAATTTTAAAAGATAACTCATTTTGCTGCAAAATAATATTAATATAACTTACTAAAATAGTTTTTACTAGACTGCGATGGAATGGTCAATCAATAGAATTAAAGGCACTTAATGGACCAATCAAAATCGGAGGTCAAAGGACAAAGACGTTAATTATTATTGAACAATAAACTTCTACTACTACACTAAACTACGTACAAACAGAACATACAAAAAGTTTGTATTTCTATGTTTACATGTACATTAAATTTAAATGAGTTCTAACAATGCAATGGCAAGTGATTTCCTCTTGTTAAGTCAGCTGTTTTTGTGGCTGCGAATTGCCAGTTTACCTTCCAGAAAAAGCCACTTTGGTAACCTTTAACCTATGCTGTAAAAACATAATCACGTGATACCAAAGGTCGACCCGGTCCATTACTAAGTATCATAATCAAAGTCACCACAACAATACTACGTTTACTTAAGATAAGGTTGATTCATCTCGCGAGCGCCGTCTCTATCGCACAACTGTCTTTATCTCACATGATAATGTTCTTTTGATTTATCTGTCTGGCTCTTGACCTATAGGTACTTATCGCAAATCTGAAGATACGTCTGTTTGTCTGTTCGTTGTCCGAAACATTGTATCTTCTTGTTCTTTGTCTAATAAAGCAATCTCGAAAGAGGTTATATGTGGCAAGAAATATATTTTCTGAATTCGTTTCTTTATATTAAGTACGGTCATTTATTTTTGTTCCCTACTATGTTGGTTAGTTTGACGTATTGTCAGGTCAACGATAGGGTTGGACCTGTGGTAGAGAATTGAGGTTCAAAATCAGATTTGTGAAATACTCTTTGGTATTTTGTCCATTTGATTTTATTGAGCCCCCCACCAAAATCTATTGCGTAATTTTAAAGATCTAAGCATACAGACACACAGTCGGCGGAAAGCCACTTCGTTTTATACTATGTAGTGATATACAATGCGAATGTAGAGGGATGTGGGTTCCGGGGAAGACCAGGACTGACGTACCAGGACCAGACTGGTAGGGCACTGTCCGATGATGGCGTCAAGAGTCTTCGCAACCGACGTGTGTGTGTGAAGAGAGTTGTGAATGTGGAGGAAGCAAGGCATGTGCCTAAGGAGCGTTACATGTGGCACTCTAAAGTCTCTGATATATCTTCATTTAATGTTTAATTCTACACATGCCTCTAGTGTGTGGTAGGGCAAGAGTGGCAGCCCTTCGATCGAACCACGCGTACCCCAGTTCTATGTCGAATAAGGAAGTATTAGGACACGTCGTATTCCTTTGTTTACCTTCATCGGATGAACAAAGGAAACTGATTAAAGATTTAAATATTATATGCATTAGGTAGCCATCGCCCATCACGAGTTAGGTATTCGACGCTAGTTTTTTATCGCGTCGATAGCGGATGTCTATGAGCATTACAATTTTTTTCTATACCATAGAGGGAAAATGAGCAATTGAGTTTTCTCAGAGGCATTCATGGCCCAAGTTAGTTGGTAACAGGAAAAACGCCCGTTTGCCCCTCATTGATTAATTTTTTAAGTGTAGAATTAACAACCGACGCCCATATGCATCCACGTAAAGCTTATATAGATACGTTGCTTTACTTCCTCATTCTCACTTCCATGAGCCAGCAAAAACTCATACACCGCACGAAATGCGATATATTTCTGACTCTAATCCTATTCATAACAAACAAACAAATCTTTCCTCTCTATAATATTAGTATAGGTAAAACTGCGAGACACATCTATTAATGTATAATATAATTGCCCACTCCTATAATTTATTCTATTTTGAGTTCACTGAAACAAATAAGCCATTGTATATAGCGTACAATTTGAATACTTTGTGTCTACATTGTATTATTTTGTTTTGTATAAATGAATACGATGATGTCATCAATATCTGCGTGACATTGTAGCTATTGACCGATTGTTTTGAAAAAAAAAGTTGTTGATAAATTAAATAACAATATTTTCATATTCGCGTATATTTTTGTACACAAGACAGCGCCGGACTGACCAATATCATTAATTGTATCGATCGGCGATTTAGACGCGTTTTAGAAGCAGAATGCAGCGACGTGACGCTCCGCGGCGCACACTTAGAGCTTGTCCAGAAAGGGCGAATTCGCCGCGATTCTCTCGCGCGTATTACGCGCGACCGTTGCGTCCACAAGGTGCGTACCAACGCGCGAGCATTTGGGGAGGAATTCAGTACGAAACATGGAGTTGAACTCTAAAGTTCGCGCGTCAACTGGACGCAACAAGGCGTCCCAAGTATCTCGACTCGCGCGCAATACGCGCGAATGAAGCGCGAGTCGAGAGTCTGGCGTAGTGCACGCGATTTACGCGCGTATTTTGAATTCCCGCGCTGCTTGTGGACGCGATGTATTGATGTCTAGTATCTCAACTATACGCGCGTATGAATTCGCGCGAAACGATTCGCGGCGAATTCGCCACTTCTGGACAAGGCCTTAAAAACGCAGCACGCGGCGATTTAGTCGCAAAGTGACTGCGAGTACGTATCGAGCATCGGAGCAGTTGCGAAATCGCGCGATTCCGATGTCGCTACTGGACGCGGAGAGTCGCAAAATCGCAATGCAGCATCGATGCAGTCACAAAATCGCCGATCGCTCTGCTAAAACTGTCGTGTATTCTGTCTGTCCTTATGTATATGGATTATGGTCTGAAATAAACATATGATAATAATAATTATTTTCTCTCTTCCAGGATATCCTGGAGCGGTTCTGCCCGGAGCTGGCCGGCGGGAACGTCTGCTGCGACTCGAGCCAGCTGCGCACCTTCGCGGCCAGCATCAAGGTGGCCGTGAACCTCCTGGACCGCTGTCCCACGTGCTTCGACAACTTCAGGAAGCACATCTGTTACATGTCGTGCGCGCCCAACCAGAGCGACTTCTTGAAGACTGTGAAGAAGGCCCGCTACAACGGTATGCCAACATTTTGAAGTGAATAACATCTTTAAAATTACTTCCGTAAGGACGCAATCTAAAAAAACGAATGATCATAAATCGGGCGATATGGTTTCGTGTTGTAGCTTCATATCTATCATGCCCACACGAAATTAAATACTGCCACTAAAGCTAAAGAATTAAATAATTCATTATGGTAAGTAAGCACTATGACACGTCGTCCACGAGGGAGGGGACAGTCACCCCATTTTTAGGGTTCCGTATCTCAAAGAGAAAAAAACGGAACCCTTATAGGATCGCTTTGTTGTCCGTCTGTACGTCTGTCAAGACCTTTTTCTCTAAAACGCGTGAAGGGATTAAGCTCAAATACGGAGGTCAGTTACCTCTTGAGGCCTTGAAAAAATCACACTTCTAAGTTAACACAATAAAAAGTTATAGCCATTTATGCACAAATTTTGTATGAAAACGCACTTTTTCGAAAACCTATAGGGTACTTCCCGTTGAGCTAGAATTCTGAAATTTGACAAGAAGTAAGACCTTACAGTATACATATAGGAATAAATCTAAAAATTGGTAAATAAAATTTATATCACTGGATAAATCATTAAGTACCAACTTATGCATGTAGATCGTTTCATACTAAATGTATGCAAGCACCCGCATATATAAGTTTGTCAACTTGTCGCAGGGAAGTGTAATTTTCTCAACGTCTATTACTTTTGCTCCTCCCGTTCCTACGGAACCCTCGGTGTGCGAATCCGACTCGCACTTGGCCGGTTTTTTATAGTATAAGGCCGCAAACGAGCAGTCGGAGCCATTTTCATAGACATCATATGAGCTACCGGCTACATACAAATCGCACGAAACGCGACAACACTGTCGACAACTTCAGGAAGCATATATGCGCGCCCCACCAGAGCGACTTGTTGAGGACGGTCAAGAAGACCCCCTTCAACGGTATGTTAACTTTTTTTAATCAATTCGGTGGCACTACCTCTTATGATATCATTATTAGGTCTTCTTCTTGGTCGTCGTCTTCATTGATGAAGGTCGTGCCCGTTCTGTAAATCCTTCACGATGTTGGTAATTATTTCCTTCCATCCCGCTCTATCTCCGGCCTGTTTAAGTTCTGCAGTCACAGTGAGACTTGTTATTTCTCTGATTTGGTCAGACCAGCGAGATGGTGAACGTCCCCTTGGTCGTTTCCCCTCTATCTTGCCGATTACAACCAGTTTATGAAGATTGTCTGGCTCTCTTCGGGCGATATGGCCAAAATAACTTAGGGCTCTTCGGTAGCAGATCGTAGATAACCTGGTTTCAATCCTGAGTTGGTTATTTATACGCATTATTAGGTATAGGACACCCGTAAAGGTGGGAGAAGGAAGGAGGGCAACGCATATTTATAAACTCTATGCGCATCTCCATGGGCGTCTGTAGTCATGAAAATTACCCCGACTGCTCGCTTGCCCTCATCTTACTAATATTATAAATGCGAAAGTTTGTATGATTGTTTGTTTGTTACTCGTTCACGCAAAAACTGCTGAACTGATTTTCATAAAATTTGGCACACATAGAAGGTAACTTGGATTAACACAAAGGATAGTTTTTATCCCCAAAAATGTTCCTATGGGTTGCCATGGGATAATTTTCTATTTTTCACGGGATCGAAATATGTGAAACCGCAGGGCGCAGCTATAAAAAAGGCATGTTCAACGTTTAACAAAACACATTTCTGTTTCAGATACACACGAACAAGTATTAGAAATAGATTATCATCTCAGCTACGAGTATATGGAGGCATCCTTTGACTCCTGTGCGAATGTAAGTGGATGTTTTCATTAATACCACGAGTTCGCTATGATGTTGTGGCTTCCTATAGGAGGCTTACGAATAGCAACGCTTCTCAAGATGTAACTGATTATCAGCAACGCTCATAGAGGGTGACATCGCTAATGATCACCGCACGCAAATCAACTCAGAAAGGGATCGTAGCCGTATCACCTCGATCCGTTCAGTATTCTTTGTATGAAACTCCATACTGCAACGTACACTAATGGGAAACGTAACGCGATTGTCTTGCCTCGAAAACCGAAGGCTATACGGTTACGTTCCCTTTCCGAGTTGATAATAAATAATAATAATATTACACATTAAATAGAACAGATTACAATGGAATATAATTTATTTAGGACAATTACACTTAGGCATTTTATCCTACATAGTAACTGCTTATTCAAAGGTACATTTTGCATTTAATACGCTACAAAATACAAACAAAAAAAAAAAAGAATGTGAAACAAGCAAAAAAGCAAGCAAATCAATTTGAGGTCTAATGGGATTCTGCTGGCGAATAGATGCTTGTGCAATATTTTTTAAAATATCTTCTTTACTTAGTGTCGGATTAAGAGCCCGTAGCAAAAAGTCTATTCAAAGGCCCTTAATTCGCTATCATTTTGAGTATTAAGGTCACATTGCATAGGCTCGGTACTCTATAGACGTCTGCTTTTATAAGGAGGGTCTATTTATTGCCACTTTTGCTACGCGGTTATCCGGCACAGCACTTTTGATTAGTGGGTTTAGGGGTAAGCATGTTCAACCACTGACCTGAGGTTCCGGATTCGAATCCCGGGTCGGACCACAAGTGATATTGGGATTTTTCAATTTCTAATCACAATTCGGAGCCGGGAAGGAGGGGGTTTTACACCCATGACTCGGAGAGCACGGTAAGCCGTCGGTCCTATGCCTGATTTATCTCCGATCGTGTCGGTCTGGCGTCTCCAAGAGACATAGTAAGTGCACTTGTCTCTATGCACATACTTGTTCAGTATAACATGTCCTGTGCAGATGGATTGTCTTTATAAAGACGGCGGCCCGTTGTCGACTCGGCTAGGACGATATTATTACCGTCACTGAGTTTACACCAGTCTCTTCGGAGGCGTGGGCTCGTATCCTACCGCTGTCACCATGCTGAACTATGACATGACATATGGATGAATGAGTACACGTGCATAAACCAGGTTACAGCTGCACTTAAGATCTACGATACGTTATTGTTAGTTCAGGGAGTCTTGCGCCATCTTAACGCTAAATATATAAGGTGTATTCGGGTAATTAAAAATGGATTTTAGACGCGTTAGCAGGACTTTTATATTTGCATATACTACATAGAACTCGTGCATTTTATGCTGCCATCGAAGGTCACTTCCTTTGCTTACTTAAATTAACTAAAAAATTATTACCAAGACCTTTATTAGTACTCTCTAAGTTTGGAGATAGGTATAGGGTTTTCAAAATAAGACTTTTTTTTTTGTACAAGGGTAATTCCGAGGATATTCGGTTAACTCCGAATGATGTCCAAAAATGAACTTTATTACGTTTAGGCAGAAGGTAGGTACATCATGCTTTTTTGTATGCCGAAAATCCAAAAACGCGCGAAAAAACAATTATTGAAGAAAATTTCATGTCGCTCGTGTGTACTCCTACGTAGTGTCTTGAGATGATGAAAGGGGCGAAAGGATTAAAATGGCGACTAGATGAATGCTGCCAGAGCAAAAAGTATTGCTTCGTTCGGGAGAAAATAGCAATATTCGGAATATCCCGATTTTCGGAATTAGCCGAATACACTATAATATTATAGAACTTACGTAGGCAGGTGACACATGTCACTGTCACTGTCAATGTCAATGTCACTGTCACTGCACGTCAACACTTAGACCTAATATTGAAATATTTCTTCAACTCCAGGTTCAAATGCCGTCGAGCAACCAAGTGGTGTTCGACCTAATGTGTGGCGAGTACGGATCGAGTTACTGCACGCCGCAGCGCTGGTTCGATTTCATGGGCGACGCCTCGTCACCCTACGTGCCCTTCCAGGTCAACTACAAGAGCAAGATCGACCCTGCGGACGGCTTCTTGCCCTTAAACCTGACCACGCGGCCCTGCAATGTCGGATCAAAGGTCAGCTCGGTTAAATTATCTATAATATATGCCTAATAAGAGTGAATGTTTGTCTCTACATATATTCTTTATAGAATCATAAACATCGTAGGTTCATGCACAACAACTTTGCGAAAGATTTGATTATGTAATGATCTTTAGCAAAGTTGTTATACATGATCCCACGACGGTTTCTCAGTAGGGAATAGCCTCCTATGCTATAAAAAAAAAGGATGACTAATTTTCGACAGATGGCGCCACTATGAATTGAATATTTGTGTAATGTCTTTCCATCAATATTATTTTATTTTGTGGCGTAGCAAACCGTGCAATGCACATCTAATCCTCAATGTTTATTGAGAGTATATTTGTAGTGTGAACTTCTTTGGCGGCGTAAGGGCAGGGAAAATATGAGTTGGCGTCTCCAACATATACCGCATGAAATTGAAGCCTTTTTTTTTGTAGACCTTGTCGTCAAAAATCTGTGTATATTACTTGAATTTGCCAAGACAAGCAAAACCCATGCCCCAACATCTTCAATACTTGAAGGACGTCATAGATATCGTGTTTTAATCGTGTCGTCTCACAGGGTCAGCCCGGCTGCTCGTGCATGGACTGCGCCGCGTCGTGTCCGGCTCCCGCGCCCCCTCGCCCCCCGCCGGCGCCCTTCAGCATCGCCGGTGCCGACGGGTACGCCGTCGTCATGGCAATCGTGTTCCTCATCTTCACCACGCTGTTCCTTAGCGGCGTCTACTGCTGCAACCAGCCAGAGAACATCGTCGGTGAGCCCAAAACCCATTCTTCACGAAGCTTATTTTACGAAATTTTACGTCCAATCTGACTAAATTGACTATGAAATCGGGTAGTGTGAACTAGAAATTGGCGATTCAGTCGGATCGAGAGCCAATTCAATCGCTAATTTGATCGACCAAAAATTGTATCGTGTGGAAGTTTTATCGCAAGTGATGCGCGTAGTTGCCGTTAGATGGCGATAGCTATATCGCTAAGTAATCAACAAATCCTGCCCATAGATGGCGTTGGTTATATCGCCAAGTAGTTAACGAATGCTGCCAAAGGATGGCGTTGATTTACGTCAAATTTCAAATAGTATTTCAAACGATTATTAACACGAATACGATCTTGCGTCGCAATTGCAATGTTGTTTTTGGTTACATATGCTCACACGCAGAAACGTTACACTCAACATGTTGTGGCTACTTGCTTAATCTGGTTCCATCACTATACTAAATG
Organism: Calycopis cecrops; assembly: GCA_001625245.1. NCBI lineage: Eukaryota > Metazoa > Arthropoda > Insecta > Lepidoptera > Lycaenidae > Calycopis > Calycopis cecrops. Next base: position 135,362 of record LUGF01033745.1, on the reverse strand, counting down.
TAGTTAATAGTGATTAAATGATTTTTTAAATATACAAATTTTAATAACTGATGTCATCCTCATCATCATGCCTTTTTCGGCTCTTATCAGTCAGTTTCTGAACTAAGCTTTTTAATAAACACCATTTGCAACCAGCCAGTTAAAAAAATTGTATTCGGTGAGGACTGTATTTAGCAGTGGTGACTGGTGATGATGATATACATACCAGAGACTATAAAAAGCCTTAAGTGAAGAATACAATTGTTGAAAGTCTGAATGTTTAACCAGATTGAGCGTGTAGTGACAATAGCACAGAAAAGCACTAACCAGTAATTCAGGGCATGATTATTACGACACTGTGTGATCAATGCTATATACATTATACATGAATTCACATAACTCTAGTCAATACCAATACTATGACTATATGCTGATTGATATGTTATTAAATAGAATTTTAATTTAGTAGATTTCGCATTCACACATTATTTTTTAGATTATCATGATTTGTTAAGAATAATTTAAAACCTTTATATTAATAAGTTCTAACGTCCTTGAATATAGTAAAAATATCAACTTCCGATAAATTAAAAAAATATATGAGAAAGAAATTGATAACGATATTGTAAAAATTTGAAAACAAATGATATTTTATGTAAGTATTATGGAACCGCAAGCGATTGATGTGCGTTTCAATAGTTTAAATTACAAATTACATTTATAAAAAAACTACTGGGCCCTGCGTTGATGTGGCAATAATATCTTGGTCGTTATTCGAAATTGAAAATGTTATATTTTAAGTTGGACAAAGTTTTTTGATATGTGAGAAATTTCGTTTACATCCGTCCAGTAGTTTCGGAGACTAGCCTGGACCAACATTGTAATAAGAGGTTTTTATATATTTAGATATATCAATTGTATGACTTAAGTCAAATTTTGTGATAATATAATGGAATTACTAACTGATAATGGTACTCCTTCCACAAATATTTACCATATTATACATTACCTAACAAATAAAATAAGGGACATTTTGTTTCAGAATGTATGTTAGCATTTATTTCAGACTTATAGTAAAATTCATGACTATAAGTAAAAGCAGTTAATACAATTATTTATTTAAAATTTAACATTTGAACATTCAATTACTCCGTGGCACAGCCATGTTGCTCTACTGTGTACATAAACAATACAACGGCCTCGTGGTATAATGGTAAGCATGTTCAATCATAGACGTGAGGTCCCGGGTTCGAATCCCGCGTCGGACCAAAAATTGTTATTGGGATTTATTATTTTCTAAATAAAAATAGTAGGTATTAAAAATAGTCCGTAATCAGGAAATTGGCGGCGTTACACCCCGCGGCTCGGAGAGCACGTTAACCCGTCTGTCCTGCGCCTGATTTCTCACCGGTCGAGTCGTGTCGGACTGCCGCCCTATCGGAATATGAGAATGAGGGAATAGAGAGTGCACTTGTGTCTGCGCGCACACTTGTGCACCATAATATATCCTGCGCAGAGGGCTCGTCCATATAGACGGCCGCCGGCCGGCCGATTATTATTTATATGTATACTCAATACAATTATCCATTGACAATCTTAATCGGTAATCGACTTATGATGCTGGTTGTATTTTATAATAGCTTCATGTTCTATCCGTAAGTTATTGGGGTCCCTTATTGTTGGTAAACTGATCATTCAAATAATGAGTTAACGGAGTAACTTTTATATTTATTTTAGAAATACCATGATAAATATTTGTGCAAGGATTTTGGTGGAGGTCACCTGCATTCTAGAAGCTTTTGGGTTTTAATTCGATTGCAAATACAAATTTGAAAATATATAGCACTTGGTTTTTAAAATAATACCACAAAAGTTTATAGAATTTTTGTACTAAAATATTATTTTATTATTGATTATCACTGATACGGTATACTCGATATGTTTCCTCATTTATTGCTTTTATTGTTTGTCAATAATTTCACCAGAGATAGAGTAGCTACGTAATACATGTATGGATAATGTTATTATTTTCAATAATTTTCATTAAGTTGAGTCAGTTAATTAATGAAATTTATTATTTTGTTGAAATTTTGTTTTCATGGACCCCAGTTAGAAGTAATTATTAAATAGTTCAGCGTTGAATAGCTGCTTGACATTTTAACAGTAACCTGTGCAAGTGGTCTTTGTATTCTTATTGAGCTTAATGAGCTGAGGAGTACACGCAGGCTTCAGGGATAAGCACTCTTAAGATGTGCAGGTGCAGACTGCAGATTTAAAAAGTCATTGCAATTCAATTTATAGAGGTACGGAGTTAGAGACTCCCCTGAGTTAAGTAGGCTTTATGGCACCTTCGGCTTAGTGTGGCACTACTCTAATTAATTTTACAATAACCTACTATGTTAGTAAATACTTTCATTGATTTTATAAAAAAAAAAAACAAAATGCAGTCTCAGAGACTGTCGGATAGAAATGAAAAGTTGCTCATTCACTAGTATTTTTTCCTACTTAACGTAACAATCCTAACGCCGCTAAAGATTTTTTAACTTCGAAACCTTAAAAAAATAAAAGTGAAGTTTTGTAGTAAATTACAATCTCTTAGTCGAAGTTAGCTATCTATTATATCTATCGGACACGTATCGAGTATACCGGCTAGCGTGGTGCGGTACTAACTTGTGGGTGTGGGACAGATGGGTGGGCGCGGGGAGGCGCCGCGCGCAGGGGAGGCGGGCCAGAGACCAGCCCGCTGCACAGCCACCGCTCCAGTACGTATATACCGTTACACGACACTACACATATCTCCTTTTCTCTCTGGCGTAGGCATATGTTAGAATAGGTATGAGATATGTCAGGTACAACACATACATATCTCTTTCTCTCACTTGTGTACGCATATCTTAGAATAGGCATGAGATATGTTTACGCATATCTCTTTCTCCCTCTTGCGTAGGCATATGTTAGAATAGACATGAGATATGTCAGGTACAATACATACAAATCTCTTTCTCTCACTTGCGTAGGCATATCTTAGAATAGGCATGAGATATGTCACGTACAAGACACGCATATCTCTTTCTCTCTCTTGCGTAGGTATATGTTAGAATGGGCATAAGATATGTCAATAGGTACAGTCAACTCCAAGTCACTGAATAAAGACTTACAAAATTGTTTATCAAGCCTAAAAAACTTTTGTTATTCTTGGTTAGCTACATTTGGTGTTGACTCTTCATATATATCGATAAAGGCTGGGTACAAATCCAGCTATTTTGAAATGAACTACTCCTGTTACCAATATAGATAGCAGCAAAAATTAAATTACCATTTGATAACATAGTACCATGTTGCTATGACTGTCTTGGTAACTGTGACTTAAATATTATTATTATTATGTGAGCCAATGAAAGTAAAAGAATATATACACAACTACATATTATCTAGACTTAAATAAAATAGCTAACTTTTGTCTTAAAACGTCGTGTACATAAGCATACTTGCGTCTATGCATTCAACATACATAAATCTGTAAGGGACTAGCTGATATTACAATGGCTCCCATTTGGCTCGAGTTATGGCTACATAAGTACCTAAAAGTTTCGATCGATATCTTAGAAATGATAGGATTATAAATGGTGATGCCAATTTATAATGCTTTTAAAGAAGTTTTTAGCTTCATACACTAACAGAGACATGTACGTGAGTTTTTGTATGTGTTGTTGTATTTGTTTTTTTTTTATTAGTCTGTCCAAAGCTGTCTGTTGTCTTTTGTTCAGTTTGTATATTAGCATACTCTATGCTTAAAGTGTATACCTACATATAAATGTAGATTATGATCTGAAAAATTGAAAGTACAACATAGGGTTATATGTTAGAAATATAATAGATGGTATAATTACCTTTATATTTCAAATGAGAGACGTAGGATGTGCAAGATAGAAACCTATAAAGGGGACATAAATTATAAAACTATTGATTATTCTAGCCTATTTTGGGGTAGTTGAGATAGATGATGATGGCTTGTGCAGGACTGGTTTAGAACATGGAAGGAACTAAATTTACACAAACTGTAATATCAGTTCCGATCTTTTGTATGTGAAAAGTTAATTTTAATGATAAAATACTCATTCATTTTCATTGGTCATCTATTAAAATTTTTGTCTGACCTTGTTACGGCTTTAATATTAGTTTTTATAATAAGTTGCTTTTGAACCATTAGTAATAGAGACGCTTTAGTTTAAATTTTTAATATTTAAACATGTACCTACTCATGGTCTGCTATTACTTTCTAGATTTTTCGACAATCTTAAATTACCCTAGGTCGAGTACACTAGAAACCCTTTTTGCACTTGAGAGAGATTTTATTAGTATATTAGCCGACAATTAATTATTATTTAGACGTTTCACAGATAGCACGCCTTTAGTGATTTCAGGTGCATGCGTATGGGAATACATTAACAGCATGACATTAAGTATGTGTTTTGTTTGTACATGTTTTGTATGTATCTGTATTGGTAGTTTTGTGTATTTCGTTTATAATGAGTCAAATATACCGTATGTACCTACGTCGAATGTCTGTTATAAGGTGTGGTATCGGAAGGCAACCAGGAGATGACGACGAATCCAACCTCCGCCGGCTGGTCGGTGGACCAAACCGACGCCGCAGCCGAGGCCACTTTCTTCGAGCGGCTCGGCGCCGAGACGGAGAATAAGTTGGAAGATTTCTTCGAGTGGTGGGGAACCTTGATGGCCTCGAGGCCCTGGGTCGTCTTGTTTATTGGTGAGTCCATCTTTTTTCGAAGAGGTAGTACCACGCTGCATGCATGCCAGTAGCCAAATTGGATCGGCACAACCGGGTAGGTACCTCCCGCTTACACGATACCGGCGTAAAGTAACAGCTGTGCTGTTGCGATTCGTGCGGTGTGTAAGTACCCGGTAGCCCGTGGAGGGGGGTGGAGGAAGGAGGGCAATGCATCTATATAAAGTCTGTGTAGATGTCTATGGGTGTCGGTAGCCATGAAATTGACTCAGGCTGCTCGTTTGCTCCCTTATGGTCACCGCACAAATATCAACTAGGAAAGAGATCGTAACGTATCACATCGAGTCGTTCAGTATTCTTTGTATGAAACTCCATTCTGCAACGCGAAGCGAAGGCGATACGGCTACGTTCTCTTTTCGAGTTGATATGTGTGCGGTGACCATTATACTATAAAAATAACGTTTGCCCCCCAAGGTCTCTGCACAATCGTCTGCCTGGGAATGGGCGTGAACTTCATGCAGGTGACCACCAACCCGGTGGAGCTGTGGGCGTCCCCCACTTCTCGCTCGAGGTACGAGCGCAACTACTTCGACTCGCACTTCGAGCCCTTCTACCGGACGGAGATGCTCATCATCACTTCGAAGGGCCTGCCCAAGGTCGAGTACACGGACGACGATGGCGTGCTGATGTCGTTCGGTCCAGTATTCAACTCGACCTTCATGCTTGACGTGTTGGACTTGCAAAATAAAATATTGGGTAAGCAATCTAACATGTTTAACTTTATTTATTTTATTTTTAAGGAACACAAACAGTTATTTAAGACTTAATTAACAAACATTACAAATAGCCAAAACTGTGTCCAGAAATAGATTACTTAGCAGCTCCGTTAAAATGAATTAGGTATGTTCTATGTTTTTTTTTTTAATAATATTTGTGGACTTTACATACCACGTTAGTCTAGCCCCGTGCTAAGTACTGTAAGGACTTGTGTTACGGGTACTAGACAACGGAAATATATTTAACCCGGCGAGAATGTGGTGGGGTGTGACACACCCCTACTAGTGTTTACATCGACATAACTTTTTAATTTGCTATACTACATTTTAGCGTTTACGTGTAGCTGGAGGGAAGGGGTTGAGCGAGTGAAACGTGGCGTGATCGACGTATTTGAGCATTTCGATGACCATCGTTACAGGCCTAGGCGGTGAAAGCCTAGCACATGCAATTTTTTTTTTCAAAAATTGTACGAATTTTGATTTAAACACTTCACTGATTTTATATTTTATATTTTTATAGTCTTATTTTATCAAAGTATTCAGGTTTTATAAGTTTTTAGACATTTTGTGGAGTTAAATAGAAGATGATTATTTTTGTTACGAAAAACAAGTGCCTTAGTTTTTGTGAATAAAAAAATAAAAATATACACAATTATAGTATTGGTTTTGTTTTATTACAATGTAATATTGACTATTTATAATATTAACTCGTTATTTAACGTTATTTCAAAAAGAAACCGGTTTATAATACTCTTTCTGTTTGGGGTATGTCACACCCCGCCACATACTTTATGTAATCTTTTGCCACCACATTCTCGCCTGGTTAATATGTTTTTATAAATTTAAGAAATTATATATATTTAAGTTTTTTATTATAGAAATACATATAATACATAGATAAACATCCATGACCAAGGCGAGATTCGAACCCGCTACACCTGGCGCTACATGCTCAGCTTATCCGAGCCCTGTACCACTGCGCCAGACTGGTCATCGTTTATGACATGCATAGCATTATACAAAAAGTTTCCTATCATATAGATTATTTTATTTATTTATTTATTTAAGTAACATGGATGACTTACAGCTAAACAAGTATTTTATTGTACGTGTAGTATGACAAGTCTTCACGTCTAGAATTATTATTAAGGAGGTTATAGCGAGTGAAATCGCGGAGCACAGCTAGTATATAATAAATTAACACATTATTGTATATGGTGAAACAGCCCTGGGCAACAATAGTCACATCGAGGACATCTGCTTCGCTCCGGTGACGTCGCCGTTCAGCGGACCGACGACGCAGGAAGACTGCGCCGTGCAGTCCGTGTGGGGGTGGTACGAGAACGACCGCGACAACGTGCTAGACAACCTGGAGAATAACGAGTATCTCTCCACCATCGTCAAGTGCTCCAAGTGAGTACTTCGCCTTTTGCGGATTTTTTTTCCCATGGAAATGAAGCATTTTCCCGCGGTAAAAGTAGCATATAATCATCAGTGATAATGTCGGCTACTAATGGTAAAATAATTTTTCAAATCGGTCCAAGAGCCTATTCATAACAAACAAAAAAACAAATCTTTCTTCTTTATAATAGTATAGATAAGACAATGTAATCTGTGCCATTGATGTTATGCTGTAGTAAATACGATATTGCTTGGTGTTGTCGATAGCTTCGAGTAATGTGGTACTAAAGTCTAATATGTTTTGCTACTAGTATGCTGATCGAAAGTAACTACAACAAAACAAGCAACTATTGTTTATCTTGTCGTAATTAGTACTTATATTCATGAGAACGATAAGATGTTGTTAATACGTCTTGTCATTTTCGTAAGGAAGAAAATGAAAAGATGCCGATCACTGCACTCCTTTTTTACTTCCCATTTTATTTTATTCTATTCTGTTATATGGTTAAGATAATATAGAATATAGTTGATCTCTCATAGACTATAGTGCATTATATGCTTTGGGTTTTTGGGGGTTTTAAGTACTTATAATTACAGAAGCAGTTAGTTGGTGATCACTTAGATGGGCGGGATTCACCGTGATTGTCCTGACATTGTGTGTGTTGTTCCGAGTCCCGAAAAAAGATAGTGTCCCGACGTAAACATATAGGATAAAGACAGGAAAATCACTGTCAGAAAGAAATAGTAGTAGTAGTATGTTTATTTTTTGTCCCTACTAGAGTAAAAAAAATGCATATGATCTATTTATTTATTTATATTATTATTATATTCATATGTGAATGTGTTTGCAGGAACCCGTACTCGTGTTTGTCGCCGTGGAAGGGGCCCGTGCTGCCAGCTATAGCTCTGGGCGGCTTTCTGACTCCGGGTGAGCCGCTCACCAAGCAGTCGCGATTCCATGAGGCAGACGCGCTCATACTTACGTTCCTCGTCGACAATCACTATGACAAGGAGAAGGTAAAAATTCAATGTGCACCTGAGAATAATAGTAATTTTACGATGAGATCCATGTTAAAAGCGCATTCCAAAAATCAATGCCTTAGAACTTTTATAGTTGTCAAATCTATACTGCGTCTGAAAATTTGACAAGTGACCAGTACTAGTAGTTAATTTCGGAACACAGCCATAGAAGATACTTTATATCTTTCTAGCTGAACTTCGGCTGTGGCGACCTTCCTTCTGTGTAGAAACTAGACAAATGCGCAGGGCATATTATAGCGAACAAGTGTGTGGGCATACACTAACGCACTATTTCTAAAAATCTAGATGAAGTCCTATGTCTTAACATGCTTTTCAAAGTACGATGTATTTCGATGACAAATGAACTTGTTGTTCTGACTCGGGAATAGAATCAATTAACTTCAAAGCTGGTAGTGAATATGTTTACAATTAAACCAAGAAACAATCTCATAGATACTTATATACCTACATATTATAATATTGAACCTAATCTTTGTTTACTAATAGTATGATTTCTTACAGTTAAAACCGGCATTGGAGTGGGAAGAAGAGTTCATAAAGTTCATGAAGAATTACACGGACTCGGAGATGCCGCCGTACATGGACATAGCGTACACTTCGGAGCGCTCCATCGAGGACGAGTTAGAACGCACCTCCAAGTCGGACGTGTCCACTATCCTTGTCTCCTACTTCATTATGTTCGCTTATGTCGCCATCTCGCTCGGACGCTACACCACCTGCGCGCGGCTGCTCATTGACAGCAAGATTACGCTCGGGCTGGGAGGTGAGGCGACTAATACTAATATTTATTTTCTGTACCATGTTTAGGTACTTTATCTGTGATCTGTGCAAAGCAAAAAATTAAAAAAAAAAAAATCTATTGACTTCGTTTTTTGAAATTTATTAACTACGAACATTTTACCTGGCATTTGAAGTCATTAATAAACAATTGAATGTGATATTGATAATTCAATATAATTATTTATGTAACAAACTTTAGGCTAAGAGAAATAATATTTTAGACTTGTAAATTTGGTATAAATAATGTAAAAATTTGCATGCTATTTCTTTTAGCGACGTATGTAGAATTCCTATAATGTTCAAACCATCTTGTATCTACTATACCTCAACAAATAAATGACTAAATGACTTTGATTTGATTTTTGATTTTGACTACAAATCGGTCTTTACAGGTGTGTTGATTGTCCTGGCGTCAGTGGTCTGCTCCATCGGCATCTTCGGTTTCATCGGTGTGCCGGCGACTCTCATCATCGTCGAGGTGATCCCGTTCTTGGTGCTGGCCGTGGGCGTGGACAACATCTTCATATTAGTGCAGACGGCGCAGCGCGAGCCCGCGCGGCCTGGCGAGACGGTGGCGCAGCACCTCGGGCGCACACTCGGCCGCGTGGGACCATCCATGTTCCTGACATCCGCTTCCGAGTGCACGTGCTTCTTCCTGGGCGCGCTGAGCGACATGCCGGCGGTGCGCGCCTTCGCGCTCTACGCGGCCGTCGCGCTGCTCGTCGACTTTATATTGCAACTCACCTGCTTCGTGGCGCTGCTCGCTATAGACACGCACAGACAGAACGCGAACAGGTAACGCTCTCATGCTAGTATTTTTTTATATAGGATTTATATAGCAGGGAGCAAACGACCAATCGAAGCCATTTTCATGACTACCGACGCCCATAGACATCCGAGATCCATAGAGGTTATACAGATGGGCTGCCCTCCTACCTCCATGGGCCATCGGCCACTTATACTCCACACGAAACGCGACAGCATATTATTATATGATGTAATGGAAAATGGCCCGTCCACAATGAAGATAGTTCATAGATGGAGGCCTATGTATATGAATTAAAAATGTGATTCTTATGAGTCTAGTAATAATGTATAAAAATATTTTCCCTTCTGCGGACCACTGGTTTCAATTTTACTACATAGTCACGGGTTACAGGTTCGATATGATGTGCTGCGTGAGCGGGTCGAAGGCGGAGGCGCCGGCGGGCGAGGGCGCGCTGTACGGGCTGTTCCGCCACGTGTACGTGCCATTCCTGATGAAGCGCGAGGTGCGCGCCGCCGTCATGATTATCTTCTTCGCCTGGCTCTGCTCCTCTGTGGCGGTAAGTAACTACATTTTTTTATGGTATAGCGGGGCAAGCTAGAATCGGAGCCATTTTCATGACTACCGACGCCCATAGACATTCGCATAGAGGTTATGCAGATGCATTACCCGGCATTCTTCTCCTACCTCCACGGTCCACCGTTTTTAAAAAAGTACATGATCATACAAAGGGGTTTTAAATCACTGCGTTTGTACGCTATTGGCTGAAATTTAAATAAGTATTGTGGGATGTTACCTTCAACAATATTTAACATAATTGATAACACAACATAAATTTTACCACTTTTATATATACTATTATATATATACTACTTACCGCGGTATTTGAATACAGCGGTGACGGCACGTAAACAATCTATATATCCTTGCCTCAGTCCACACACTCTTATTGTCCCTGCACACAAATCAACTCGGAAAGGGATCGTAATCGTATCACCTCGAGCCTTTCAGTAATCTTTGTATGAAACTCCATACTGCAACGCACATTAATGGGAAACGTATCGTAATTGCCTCGCCTCGAAATCGGAAATCTCGAAATTGCGAAGGTAATACTATTGCGTTCCTTTTCCGAGTTGATATGTGTGCGTTGACCATTAGTACGACAAACTGTTAATTCGCAGGTGGCGCCACACATAGACATCGGACTGGACCAGGAGCTCTCGATGCCTCAGGACAGCTTCCAGCTCAAGTACTTCCAGTACCTAAACCGGTATCTGAACATCGGGCCGCCTGTGTACTTCGTGGTTACTGAGGGGCTTAACTACTCGGATACTAAATCACAGAACATGATATGTGGCACGAGGTTCTGCAACGACGACAGTCTCGCCATGCAACTGTACGCCGGTGAGTACGTTTCTGTGTCAGTTTAGAACCAGTGAGTACATTCCTGTGTCGGTTTAAAACCAGTGAGTACATTATTCTGTGTCAGTTTAGAAACAGTGAGTACATTTCTGTATCAGTTTAAAACCGGCGAGTACATTTCTGTGTCAGTTTAGAACTGGTGAGTGCATTACTGTGTCAGTTTGGAACCGGTGAGTACATTCCTGTGTCGGTTTAAAACCAGTGAGTACATTTCTGTGTCAGTTTAGAACCGTTGAGTACATTTATGTGTCAGTTTGGAACCGGTGAGTACATTTCTGTGTCAGTTTAGAACCGGTGAGTACATTACATTTCTGTGTCAGTCAGTTTAAAATCGTCCCGACCTAAATATTTCTTATTCTCTCATAAGAAATATTTAGGTGTTTATAATCGCGACGATTTGGTGACACAACGACCATTTTCTTGAAGGAATCGGTTAATTTGAACTGAATATTTCTTTGGTGGCGTTAGGACAGGGAATCTGTTGTCAGTTCTCGTCAGCGTTAGCAGTCGCATAGGAAAGTGGAGCTACTCTAACTCGTAGCAGCTACGCGGCACTAGAAGATTGTTCTACTAAATACAAATCATTGTTTGAAAGTTTTAAGTTTTCACTTCTAGCGGCTGTCTCTGAAGAAACGTGCACAAGCAATGACCGTCGTTTTTATTATTGTAATCGACTGATTTTTATTCGTGTGAACTTAATACTTACGATATAATAATAGTTACGAACTGTCGTGTAAACTTGATCTTCTTCTTCTTAAGTCGGTCCCTCACTTCTGAGGATCGTGGCTTCGATGGAAACGCTGCAATAGATTTCTCCATGCATTTCGGTCTTCCGCTTGATGTAGAGCCTGGGACATCGGCATATGCAGCTCTTCGGACACCTGATCAGACCATCGTCTGGGATTTCGTACTTTGGTCGTTTGCCATCCACGTTGCCGGTCACAATGAGCCTCTCTAGGTTGTCTGTATCTCGGCGTGCTATGTGACCAAAGTATTTTAAAATTCTGTGGAGGCACATTGCAGAGAGACGCTGTTGTGCGTCTATCTTGAGCTCTTCTAAGATCGAGCTGTTAGTGCGGCGTGCTGTCCAAGGGATTCGAAGCATTCTTCGCCAGCACCACATCTCGAAGGCATCGACTCTCTTCCTGTCCGCTGCTTTCAGCGTCCAGCCCTCAGAGGCGTAGAAGAAGATCGGAAAGACCAGTGTGCGGACTGTGTAGATTTTTGTACTCCTTCTGATGTTACGGTCTCTCCAAATCTTTTCAAGCCGAGTCATAGCAGTCCTAGCCATACCTATGCGTCGTCGAATTTCTTGCTCGCATCCACCTTTGCTGGATATAACCGAACCGAGGTACAGGAAATCCAGCACCCTTTCGTATTCCTTGAGCAGGTTTGTATGCGGTATTGCATTGAAACGATCGACGACCATTATCTTGGTCTTGTTCTTATTAATACTGAGACCATACTCCTGACTAGCCAGTTCCACCCTCTGAAGAAGCTCCGCCATTTC
>LUGF01033745.1:21530-31764 GCA_001625245.1 Calycopis cecrops | reverse complement strand
TATGAACTGTACTCGCTCAAGGTGCGAACGATATTTGGTCGAGTCGAGTAGTTTAGCTACTAAATCGATACTCTACTTGACTAAATTACTCGACCAATGCGAACAAGGCTTAAGGCTTGTGGAGTATAAAAACCATGTCAGCAGATAAAGGTTAGCAGAACAGCAATAAGCTCGCCCTAATGGCACACGCCTGCAACAACAATACTGTGTGCTCTATTCTTCAGTACTGGCCCCTTGGGGTTGCCTCCTGCGCAGCACTGAACAAAGGTTTTCAATTTACTACAAGCGGCTTTTCTGTTGGAACATGTAAAGAAATCTCTAGAAACATTTTGCCTTTGCTAACATGTGTTATAAATTGCGGTTTTTTGTGTCTGATGTAATATGTTTTACCCGCTATACTTTACTGTAATAAACAAACTTTTACTCGCGGCTATGCTCGCTTTCGTAATTCTTTTTCTTCAATAAAAATCATCCTATTTCCTTTCTAATACCTTTATGAATATGTGTCCAAGGTTTCATGGTGGTGATGATGATGAATGGCGTGAACGCGTGACAAATAAAGTCATATTCACATTTATAATATTATGTAAGGATATGTACTATTTATACATTTATTGTATCTCTATTGTAGGTACTACAATTATTAATGTATAAAAAAAAATTATTTTAATTATTATGACATATTGCGTCAAATTCAGCACATTTACTACGCCGACGTAACATTTCTGTTTTATTATTCACTAGCTTTTACCTGCGGCTTTGTTCACATCTCTATTTATTTTTGTTTTAATAAAAAATATCCTATGCCCTTTCTAATACTAAGAATTTGTGTATTTCCTAATAAATAGTGAAAGTATAACATCCAAACTTACATTCATATATATAATATGAAGTAGTGATTATTAGCCCTGCACATAACATTGTTTTCCTACAGTCTGTACCTTTGTCAAGATAGCGCGGAAGAATCCCACCCGGTTCGTTTTTCCGTCCGCGGCACGTCGCAAGTACCGGTTTTCGAGGTCGCGCGCCCCCGATTTAACCGGATGTCCGGATGGATATTTTAGTCACCTTTATACTTAAGACATTGTAGCTTAATCCACATCATTATAATATACTAAATGTTTACTGAGATCTGATATGTGGTGGTATCTCGCGTGAGTGATATCAAATGTTTACCACTGTACTGTACATGTACATGTACTCATGATTGCAATAAAGATTTTGTATTTGTATTTGTATTAGATCTGGTTTAATCGTTAAAGTGATATTTGGTAAATATATCAGTTATAAAAGCTGTATTTTATCTAGGCATTTTAATAATTACATAAAGATTTTTTTTAGAATAAAAGCAAACGAGCAATCGGAACCATTTTCATGACTACCGACATCCACATAGAGGTTATACAGATGCGTTGCCCTCCACCCTCCGCCTTCCATGGGCCACCGGCTAATTGCACACCGTACCAAACCAGACAGAGGTAGGTACCTACCCGGACGTGCTTCCCACTTCGGTAAATGTGAAAAAAAAAACACAGCGTGGCATTACATCTCACTAAAATAACATATAAAGATTATCTTTTTATTGAATTAATATAAAATCCATACAACCTTATAATCTAAACCAGCCAACTAAGTAATAATACCGCGTATCTTAATCCGATGCCATACAAAATGTAGTTATATTTCGTATCCGTAAAAACGCTCAAGGTCGAAATAGCGAAAATGTGGGCGGTGTATTGATTGTCACACATGCGAACAACAAGGGCGAAACCGCCAATGTTAGTGTTCGCGAGATTGGCGGTTATTGTCGGACCTAATAACTAGGTGAATAGGAAACGTCGGCTCATGTAGTATTGTGTGATAATTGCTTTACAATATGTTAGTCATCGTCTTGCTATTAAATATGCCTATTTAAAAGAAAAGATGGCTGACAGTGTTACCTGCTGTTACGTGTGCTCTGTTACCGTTGCCAGAGATTATGTTATCGGAAGATTGTAAAAACCGTTCGTTTACAAAATAACTCAGGAGATTGTAAAAACCGTTAGTTTACAAAATAACTCGGGAGATTGTAAAAACCGTTAGTTTACAAAATAACTCGGGAGATTGTAAAAACCGTTAGTTTACAAAATAACTCGGGAGATTGTAAAAACCGTTAGTTTACAAAATAACTCGGAAGATTGTAAGCTGTCGAAAAATTGTGAACTGTACAAACCATTCACAATTTAACGCATTATTTTTCGTGCAAACCGTAAAATTATAAACGAAAGTTCACAATCTAACTGATTTTGATTACCCATTGCTCAGTTGAAGTTTTTAACTGCATAAATAAAGAACTCTCTGCTCTCTTATTTGATCCCCATAACGCTGACTCTAAAACATGTGTTGTAGAATTTGTGGGAACTCTAAGTAAAAACGTAAGAGGTAGTGTACACACTGCACGCTTGCGTGCAGTCGAATTGGGCCGGCACGACCGGGGAGGTACCTCTCACTTAGACAAGACGGGCTTAAAGTGACAGCTGTGCTGTCGCGTTTGTGCGGTGTGTAAGTAGCCGGTGGCCCATGGAGGTGGGAGGAGAAAGGAGAGCAGCGCATCTGTATAGCCTCTATGCGGATGTATGTGGACATCGGTAGTCATGAAAATGGCTCCGGCTGCTCGTTTGCCCTCCTATATCATAAAAAAAAAAAGAAAACGTTGATGTTTATAAGTTAAAAAATAAAAGACTTATCCAAAGGGTCAAAGCCCTTCTTAAGTTAAATAATGAGTGAGGTTAAAATAAAAAAAAATAACTTTTCTTTTTATAGTACAGGGGCAAACGAGCAGTCGGGTTACCGAGATGATGGTGATTGACGACGCACATATTTCCATCACACGATCACCAAATTTCAGTTTGGTCAGTTCTATAGTTTTGGCGGTGCATCGATTTCAGTCCGCGACCCAGAGAAAATATGAATACGAATACGAATACGAATACGAATACGAATACAAATACAAATAATACATTCGTGTGAGTGAAACAATGGAAATATACACAATTTCAACCCAATCGGTTAAACCGTTTAGTAGGTGACATACCAACAGCAGAGTCACCTATCCGCGGGGAACTTTTTTATTCGCGGAGCGTACCTACTTTTTTTTTACGCCGCGGACTAAAATCCCTCGTCTGCGCAGGCCATTAAAGACAAAAGATTTTTAATAGTAGTTTATGCAACTGTCGTATAATGAAGGGTATTAAAACGCGAGTGTGAGTTTCAAAATAGTAACGAGTGTTTTAATACCCGTGTTATATGCGGTTGCATACACTACTTTATCTTCACTAATGCAAATTATCAATTAATCAAACATTGCGAAACATTAAATTCACGCGTACGTGTATTGTCATAGTGAACTTCCGCCATTAAAATCTAACCAATGAGAGCGCAGCTGCAACGCGCGAAGGGCCAATCAGGAGCGAGCGCGCGCTGTTAAGGATTTTGACATAAGGCTCTCCCACCAGCACAGTGTTATAATGAGATTTTACGATATCGATTTGGATATTATAACATCATGTGAAATTGCTAAAATTGAGTTTTTTGTTGCCTGAGCTATAACAGTAGTTATTATAAGTCAAGTATTGGAAACATAAGTTGAATGTTAGTACATTAGTGTAGATAAATATTATTATCTGTATTGTATCTTATATTAATACTAGCTTCCGCCCGCGGCTTTGCCCGTGTGAATTTCAAACTTCAAAAATCCTTATATTTTTTAACTTATTATGTTATTCTGATATGAAAGCTATATTACTGTAAAGTTTCATGACAATCCCTTCAGTAGTTTTTGTGTGAAAGAGTAACAAACATCCTTACAAACTTTCGCATTTATAATATTAGTAGGATATTAAAGGTGCCAACATGGCTAGGTTATAAAGTCTACTTTAAAGTGCAGTTGTTATTATGAATAATTTAATACCGCGCGAGTCTGCACCACTCGGAAGGTGCTCCAAGATATGCTAATCCGTAACCCACTCCCCAACTGCCTGCGAAGCTACTTCATTATACCAACTGAAGGGCTTAAATATTTATACGTGGAACATCTTGTAAGAGGTAGTACCATTCTTTCACGTTTGGCGGCTTGTAAGTAGCCGGTGGCCCGTGAGCGGAGAGGGGGAAGGAGGGCAACTCAGTATAACCTTTTTTCGGGTACGTATGGGCGTCGCTGGTAATGAAAATGGCTCCGAATGGTCGTATGACTATATATTTAAATTTTATATAAGCACCTGATTCGTCATTCATTGTACAATTATTTGCTGTAGTAAAAGAGGGCAAAGTGCAAACGATTGGAGCATTATACAGACTGATCGTTTACCCCCCTAACATAGCATTCTCATAACTATCACGTTAGCATATCACCCTCTTCCCCCCCTCCTAGGGACTACGGGAAACTCACACTCAGAAACTGCACTTGACGACAGCGTTTTATTGCGTTTAATTAAAATATTCACCTCCTAAAGTTCATGCACTCTCGCCACAGATAATGTTAAACTACCGTCAAAGTTTGTTAAGCCGCCCAAATGGGCTGCAACTGGCTCATCTGAGCATCTCATCAAATTATTACCGGAACTAAGAGGTTTAAGTGCTTCTGATACATCGAAATATCGACGTAAAAGGCGCTCACCCATCATGATATCGAGCGTCGCCTAACCTAATTAGGGCGCTTCTTATATTTATCATAATATATAAAAAATGAATGTTTGTCTGTATGTTCTTTATAGAATCGTAAACTATACATGTGATCATGTGACAATCTTTAGCAAAGTTGTTGTGCATGAGCCCACGAAAGTTTATGAGTTGTACTACCAATTTTCGACAGATGGCGCCACGCGTAGTAACGCACACTAGTTTATTACAATAATCCTATGACATATCCTTTTTAATATTATAAATATAAATATGGTATGTTTCTTATGTTGATTGATGAAAAGCGGCAAAAATATAAATAGCATTTGAGTTGGAATTTTGGCGTGATTTTCTCTCTGTTGCACAGGAGGGCAACGAGCAGTCGGAGTCATTTTTATAACACCGACAGGCGACACAGACATCCACAAGCAGATATGTTCTCCTTCTTCCTTCATGGGCTACTACCAGACACGCACCGTACAAAGCGCGACAGCACCGCTGTAACTTTGCGCCGGTGTCGTGTGAGAAGTACCCTTCATGCCTGCTTACTTAAAAAAGACTACATGTGCGAAGGACATAATAATAAATTCTTTATTCCGAGAAAATGAATGGCCTACTTTGGGATAGACCTCAGGCTAGCCCATAGCCCATACAACCAAGTTAGTCTGAATCTTTAAACAACGATTACTCAGCTGTGTGAAGTTTAAGTCACTGTCGCAGTCTGTCAACGTCCACGCAACTCTCCTTAGTTCTACCCTGCGCTTTATTTTTTTTCTTTTTTATGGTGGGGGGGGGGGCAAACGAACAGTCGGAGTCATTTTCATGACTACCGACGCCCATAGACATACGCCCAGAGGCTATACAGATGCGCTGCCCTCCTTTCTCCTCCCACCTCCATAGGCCGCCTGATACTTACATACAGCACGAAAAGCGACAGCACAGCTGTCACTTTATACTTCGGCATGCTAGCATGCAGTGTGGCACTACCTCATACGACATTTCAATCGAGCATGGCACTACCTATAGCTGAACAGCTATCAATGGAATTAACCTGCAGACACCTGCTCAGCTCGCTCCTCCCGCCGCTGAAGCCCTGCACCACGCAGTTGGTGTTGATGGTGCATAGGTCGTCCACGAGGCGGAACAGAGGGCTGGCCGGGTCGGTCTCCATCCTTGATTCGTACAAACGCAATCTGCAAACCATTTTTTTCATACTCATAGGTAGCTTTTCATCTCTGGACCCCACAGAAGGCCCGCCCGGCGGAACTGCGTCGGCGATGGCGAGATGAGCTGGACTCTTTCCGAAAAACTGCGCTGTCTGGCACTTGATAGGGAGGTGTGGAGAGGACTTTGCCCAGCAGTGGGACACACCAGGCTGACAATATTAATAATACAGGCTAACGAGCAGTCGGAGACATTTTCGCGACTCCGACGCACACAGACGCATAAAGGTTACACAGATGCGTTCCCCTCCTTCCTCGTACATGGGCCACTGGCTACTTACACACCGCACGCACCGCCGGCGCCCCACCGCACCATGTGGCCTGGCCCTAAGCTCTGGTGGGGTTTGAAGACATTGGAGTTGACACAAAAATGATGTCAAAGTCCCTTAGACCTTACGGGTCACGGGTCTTAACAGCCCCCTGGATACGGCGTTGCGAGTGATCCATCTATATATATAAAACTCAAACGTGACATAGCCAGCTATCAACGCACAGCCCAAACCACTGGACGGATCAAGCTGAAATTTGGCATCCAGGTAGATAGAGAGAGAAGAGAATTTTTAGAAATTCAAACCCTAAGGGGGTGAAATAGGGTGTTGAAGTTTATATGGATTTCTTAGAAATTAAACGCGGGTGAAACCGCGGGACAGCAGTTAGCCATAAGTCGGGATTTTTTTCAATTGAATGTTAGGTTATTCGTTTGAATAAACAACCCGACATATTTTGTCGATTTTGGACATGGGGACCATCAGAAACATAAATTCAGCGTAGCGGTATTAGCTACAAGATCATATAATAAAGGTATTTTAAATATTTACCGCCCTTTTCCAACTCCTGGGACAATCTAAAATTAACTTGTCTAATTTACTGTCGTGATTCCGTGATGGACGGACGCATTCAGTCGTAAATAGTACTGTTTTATTGTATCCCGAACGAACCCCGATAATGTTGGCTAGTAAAAGTTTTATGAGTGCGGATCGGGAATACGTCCCGTGTGGAGATTTGCGACGTTATTGCCTTTTTTGACGCCATAAAGTCCTATAATCGATGAGCCCCGGCTGCACGCACGATAAAGAATAACTCATTCTCAAACAGAGGCGAAAGGCATCTTATTGTATACTGCAAGAGGTCTTGCTATGCAACATTGTCTACATCCTCTCACTCACACAACGAGTAAAGTGACAGCTATGCTGTCGCGTTTCGTGCGGTATATGCTTCCGGTGGCCCTTGGCAGAGGAAGGAGCGCATCTGTACAACCACTATACCCCGTCACCAGCCTCCTTTAATTTTTTATAGTATAAGAGGGCAAACGACCGATTGGAGACATTTTCGTGTCTACCAACGCCCATAGACATCCGCATAGAGGCTATACAGACGCGCTGCTCCCTCCTCCACTCTCCATGGGTCACCGGCTACATACATACCGCACACAACGCGACAACACAGCTGTTACTTTACACCACCGGTATCGAGTAAGCGAGAGGTCCCCTTATAGTATACACATCTTGGTACAACATTGAATGGAGAGGGAAATTGGAAGCTCTTCCTTTTATTTCTTCTCAATAAATTCATTGCGGGTCCCAAGACAGTTTTAGCTTTTCCCACGGGCTCCCTGAGATCATATCAGAGTCGTTGTGGTTGCCGCTGTTGATCCTGGCGACACAGGAGTAGCGGCGGTGGGAAAGAATTATGGGCCAAGCTCGTTTAAAAAAATGGCGGGGCTGGCGCCTCCAATGCGCGCGACGTGTCACAGTCCTTACCTATCCGACGCCGCCTCGTCGCGAACGTCTCTCGAATGGGCTTGAAGGAAGGAAATAGTGAGGAGACGTTACTGGTTGGGATATGGGATGGGTTCGTAGGATCGGAGTTAGACTGACTCACTTTTGTCCTGGATCACACCCCGCGCCACGCCACACGTAGAAAGGCAGAATTTTGTTATTTTAGTTTGTTGAGCACAAATACTGAAAGTTACTACGTTACACAAGCA
Organism: Calycopis cecrops; assembly: GCA_001625245.1. Lineage (NCBI taxonomy): Eukaryota > Metazoa > Arthropoda > Insecta > Lepidoptera > Lycaenidae > Calycopis > Calycopis cecrops. The sequence goes on along the minus strand of LUGF01033745.1, from coordinate 23,898 downwards.
ATGGGCTTATGCAATTGTTCCATGCGTAGGAGCACGCGCTGACACCAACCGGCCGTCACACAGGAAGTGCGGAACTCCCTCCCTCTCCACGTAGGGATGTACCGACATTTTAGTGTTGTCCCGCAAACGATATCGAATATCGTACGTCCCGCGGTTTGGCGGGAACACTATTGTAATAAATTCTTGAACTCTTTAGCTATCCAGTGCTGTAAATGAATTTTGAGTGGGGATGATAGATATAGGTACAGCTACAACACGAAACTGTATCGCCCGATTTTGTTGTCATTCGTTTTTTTGGATTGCGTCCCTATGGAAGTAATTTTAAAAAACGTTATTCACGTTAAAAAAAGGACATAAAAACCTTGGTTAACAAAACCAGTACTCACTTCTTGAGATGCGTGCACTGTTTCAACAGGAACGCCACGTACTGTGCCATCGATGTGTCCGCACACAGTATCGCCACCTGGACCCCCTTCCGCGGTTTGGGCATGGGTATGGACGCGGGGTAGGAGGTGGGGGAGAGGAGCTCCGGTACGGACGGGGGAGGGGGTAAGCACTGCTCCGCTCGCTTCACTCGGGCGAAGGAATCTGGGGAGTAGTGCTATGGTCACTGTACATATATCAACTCGGAGAACGAACGTAACCGTATCGCCTTCGCCTAGCCGGCAACCAGGCGATGCCGATACGCTTACGTTGGCTATGGACGTAACGTAAGCGTATCGCCATTGTATCGCCTCGGCTACTGCTAGACTACGGCNGCCGTAAACGCGGGGGGACGCCCGGTTGACACCTGGTTGACGGCTCGCCGTAAGCGCGTTGAAAATGGTTCGGTTGTCTGTTCAAAGGTGAGGCAATGATATAACTTTTCCCCTTATTGTGCGTTGCAGTATGGAGTTTCATACAAAGAATACCGAACGGCGCGGATACGTTCACGTTCCCTTTCCGAGTTGATAAATGTGCGGTGACCATTAAGGTGTTCTCTCATTATATCGACTCGACGCCTACTTTACTCCAATTCAACTCGACGTATGGCATTCAAATGTAAACTTTATGTTGTGTTTTTGTCTAGTGGCAAATTCACTCTGAATTTGTCACCATTCCCCCCATTTATAGAATGCTCAAATTTAGAAGACTCGATTAATATCTTTTACCTTTTTTTTAATATGAATTTAAAATGTTTTTGGCACCATTTTTCTATATGCAAATGACAAAATTTATTTTGGCCGAGTTTACGTGTAGGTATGTGATTACGAGATATGTGTGTGTGTGTTTGATTGGCTAGAACTTCCACGGATTCGAAGTTTAGTGCAGGTAACTAGCAGTATCTGCAGGTAACTATTTCTCTCAAGACAACAGTTTTTATAGCTTTTATTATAAAGAAACTAAAAATAATTAATGTCGCTAAAGTATTATTTTAGTGTACTACTTTTTAGTTAGGTTATATTAGGCTATGGTTATACATACCCTCCCCCTCGACGGATCTCCACCTAGTCGTGGTGAGGGGCTTAGTAATCGTGGCTTGAACAATCACGGTGAACCAAGAGGTATCCCGGGTGGGGACGCGTCGAGTAGGCTTCGCTAGGGCCCGCTCTGGATGCGTCCATGGAGGAGGGCTCGCGGGAGGAGAGGTGTCTCGGTGTGTCGTTGCCGTGCACCCTCTCTTCCGCGACCGAACGGGGGCGCACCGACTGCAGCGTTGGCGGTGGGGTCGCAGAGGAAGAGGAGATGCGGTGTGTCGTTGCCGTCCTCTCTGGCCTCTGCAGCCGTTTAATGGTTGGTTCGTCGCCCAGCGGATGGGACCAGCCAATGTCGGAGGTCCTCCACCCGTCCCTCTGAATCAGCAGATGGCGGCGTGGATTCGGACGACAGGCGTGGTGTGCTCCGTTGGAGCATTGGGATCACGGGGTTAGAATGGGAACCTGACCCCATTGCATCCGTCCATTGGTTCCGACGTGGAGTAGGGACTTTTCAAAGGCATCCGGACAGTCCCCAAGGCGTCCTTTTCATCGAAGCCAGCCTGTCGCTGGAGGCGCCCTGTTGATCCGGGGCCCTCCAATTATAGCGTCTGAAAGCACTAAGCAAGCAGGGGTTTAGTCGGTAGGGGCAACACAGTTGTCGAGCCCAACACTGTACCCGGTTGAGTCACCTAGGCTCCTGGGTAGTGTATGTAAAGGTATTCCCCTGCGTCACCAAAAAAAAATGTTTAAGTATACATAACGAGCGAGCGAGTAAAGTGGATCGGCCAAGACCCTCTCGCCGAAATTCGTGCCAAACGATTCTAAATCCATAAATTGAGGTCAGTTCTATAGATTTATTTTTCTATTTTTTTTCTAAAGGGTGCATTACCTTGTGTTGCGACTGATATGGG
>LUGF01033745.1:0-21488 GCA_001625245.1 Calycopis cecrops | reverse complement strand
CTCTTTCTCCCACCAGACCCTCGCGCCGAAATTCGATTCTAAACCTTAACCCGGCTACATGCATTCATGCAGCTCAGCCCTATCTCTTACAGAACTGCCTCTTAAAAAACTTGGTTTACTTACTGCCAATATTGGTGCCCCCCTCGATTATCTTCAATCGTATCTTTTGCAGTATTCCCGGCTTCTTACGCCCTAACTTTTTGCATGAGTCCTGGCAGCCGGCTGGTTTCAAGTCCGATATCTTATTAACCTGTATTTTATTCTTCCTATTCTTTCTCCAGTACAACGCTTGACATGAAACGTTTCCTTGTGTTATATGCTGCACGGGTACACTCCAGATACCCGGTATCTTCAGAATAGATTTGTATGATTGCATCGTTTAATTTTAATTAAATCACGTAAAATTTATCTTGTTTTTAAAGCAACGATAATATAAATACCACGTAAAATTTTAGAGTATTTTCTAATATGTCAATATGGGCAACATGGTTATCAAAATATAGAGCATAGATGATAATAAAGAGTCACTGTATTCTCTTTGTATAGAGTATTTATTACCGGTATTGTAAAGACGTTGGATATATTTTTTTATTCTCATAATCCTACTAATATTATAAAGGCGAAAGTTTGTGAGTGTGTTTGTTACTCTTTTACACAAAAACTACTGAACAGATTTTCATGAAACTTTACAGTAATATACCTTTCATATCAGAATAACATAATAAGTTAAAATTTATAGGGATTTTTTGTAATTCGGTTATAATACGATAACTGCCAAGTAAGTCGGAAAAAAATCAGCCCCCTAAAAGCAATATTGGCGTGCGCTGCCCTAATCGTTGGAGTTACACAAAGATAATTACTGTAGGATTATTTATCTTAAATAGTTCTAAATAAAAGTCCGCGACAGCATATATCTATCTTTTATGTGTAAGTCACTATGACCAAAATAGTGAACCAAACATTCAATTATTTGGATATTTTTTAACGATGCACATTTTAGAATATTTATCGAACTCTTCTGATACATCTGTCACTTTACGTATTGAATGTAAATAAACTTTGTATTTTACACTAAGTAATTTGGACGAATAGATTAAAAGTTATTATCACGATAAGATTGACTTAAACGGAATATCTAAAGCGCCTAAAATGCGCGGCAATAAATTCGATTCTCAAAGCGATTTATTGTTTCATACAATACGTATGTATTTAATATAATAAATATTTCAATATAATATTAGAATAATATATATTTCAGTATAATATTAGATTATGTATAATACTAACAACACCATTTTTGAATCCACGCGAGCGAAGCCGCGGGCGGAAGCTAGTTATATATAGGCATAGTGTACAAAATTAATTTTCTATTACTTTATGTTTCTTCGTTTTTTTAGATAAGCGGGAGCGTTCAAGTATTACGTTACTTAACGCAATTTTTGAATATTTTTGAACCTCCCTCCCCCGCGTAGCCTCCCTCTCAACGTTACGTAACATACAACTCGGCATACCTTTACTCAAATCAATAAAATCAATTAAAAAAAAAAACAATGTAACGTAACACATTGTTCGAAAACCCCCTTCTGCCTCTGTAACGTATCGTAACGTTTTACAAGAGCCCCCCTCCCCCCAAATTTCGTCACGTTAAGTACGTGATATTTATATTCGAGATATTTGAACGCTCTTTAAAAGCAATCGGAGCTTTTTAGTGATTAACGTGCCCTGCATAATTGTTATACAGACGTGCCCTCATTTCCCCATCCTCCAATGGGCCACCGGATATTCAAAAAATGTGACAGCACCTTGGAGCGATTTGATCTGATCGAGAGATCTCGTCGGTCGTGCCGGCCTAGGCAGGCTGCAGTACAGCACAACCTCTTACAACGTACCTAAAACGTAATTTTTTATAATATAAAGGTCACCGCACACATATCAACTCGGAAAGGGATCGTAGCCGTAAGACCTCGAGCCGTTCAGTATTTTTTGTATGAAATTCCATACCGCAACGCACACTAATGGGAAACGTAACGTTAACGCCTCACCTCGGAATAGCAACCGATCCCCTATCAACACGCTTACGGTGTGCCGTTAAATGGCGTCCCCCGCGCTTACGACGCGCCCTGCCATAGCCGAGGCGGTGTCAATACGGTGCCGATACGCTTACGTTACGTTCATACGGAACGTAAGCGTATTGGCACCGCCTGGTTGACGACAAGGCGATTACTATACGGTTACGTTCCCTTTCCGAGTCGATATGTATGCGGTGACCATAACGGGCCAAACGAACGAAGCTTTGATGACTACCGACGCCCATGGACGCCAGGATGACGCAGATGCGTTGCCCTCCTTTCTTCCTTCCCACCAATGGGCCACCAGCCAACAAAACGCGACGGCATAACTACGGCGGTATCATGAGATATCGCGAATCGCAAACTCAAGTTGCATTAGCGAAGTCCAACGTCTGTCCTTGAACTAAGTTAATTTCTAAACAACCTATAAATACAGTGCCAAGGTAGAGCGACGCTCTCGCTTTCCCTCTCACCACGTGCCGCAGCTATATATAGCCCCCATTGATCCGCCTCCGATAATCGAGTCGTTCAGATCTGGAGCTATGGCGGTTGTTTGGATGTTTAGGACGGTTTAAGCGCTTTATTAGTTACTAGCTTCCGGCCGCAACTTGGAGTGGATTTCACACTTCCAAAGCGAAGTTATTTTTTTTTTTTTTTATGGTATAAAAAACGAAAAAAACAAACGAGTCGGAGCCATTTTCATGACTACCGACGCCCACAAACATCCACATAGAGGCTATACAGATGCGCTGCCCTCCTTTCTCCTCCCACCTCCATGGGCCACCGGCTACTTACACACCGCACGAAACGCGACAGCACAGCTGTCACATTACGCCGGTCTCGTGTAAGCGAGAGGTACCTCCCCGGTCGTGCTGGCCCAATTCAACTGCATGCAAGCATGCAGTGTGGCACTACCTCTTACTAAATTATTTATACATATTATAAACCTTCATCAAAATCTGTTAAGTAATTTTAAAGATCTAAGCATACAGACACACAGATTTTGTTGTATACTATGTAGGGATACGGATGTTAGAAATGCGAATATGTTTGTATGTTTGCTTTGTTACGCTACAACCTACTCATTTGAGTAATAACAATTGAAATATTTCTGAGATAATAATAATAATATATAATAATGATAATAATAATTGAAATATTTTTTCCCTGTTTTGCTTCTTCTTTCTTCTGTTATTGAGAACCATTTGCGTTAGCATATCTTTTGAAAAAATACCCATGAAACGCTCTCTCATCGAAATATTATATTGTAACAAAATCCAGAAAATAAATTTCCCCCTTTGGTTGATTTTATTTTGGGAAACCATAGACTAAAAAATAAATATTATTTAGTCTATGTGGGAAACCACGTGGAGAACTAAGAGGAAAATTCACTCGTTTCTCCCAAACGCAAAGAAATGTTCATTAAAAATAATGATATTAGATTATATTAGGCGCATGTAATGCCGAAAGAGGTTAAATTATAACAGGATAAAATGTTATAATTAGGAGATTTGTTATCACGGGAACGTGTGATAATAATATGTGCATACTTTTATAATTCTTTATAAAATGTTCCGCAGTATCTCTTATGCGTGTGATAAAAATGTTATTCTAATTTCTCAAAGGTTTTCTGGCTGAGATCTTTTATAGATATAGATGAGACTTTCCAACTCATTTTCTTGATGAACCATTTTTAAATATATCTCTACGTGCGTACCTACCATGATCACGCTATGAAGGACTTCATATCAAACTATTATCAAATTCGGTACGAGCTTATGTAACACTAGCTGCGCCCCGAGGTTTCACCCGCATAAATTTCGATCCCGTGGAAAATGGAAAATCATCCCATGACATCCCATTGGAACATTCTTTTTGGATAAAACTATGTTCAAGTTACCCTCTATGTGTGTGCCAAATTTCATGAAAATCGGCTAAGCAGTTGTTGCGTGAAGGGGTAACAAAAAAACCAACATACAAACTTTCGCATTTATAATATTAGTAGAATTCGGGGGAATTTCTTGCTCCCATGATACGCCGTAAAGTGACAGCTATGATGTAGCGTTTCATACGGTATGTGAGTAGCCGGTGCCCCTTGGGAATAAAGATAGGAGGGCAACCCACAAACATACGGATATCCATCTTCGGAGGTCATCAAAACAATAAGAAAAACGTTCTCTGAAACGAACGAAACGTGCCACGGATTTCGATATTAACATAACCTCTGGCATCTGAGACCTTTGTTCTATTTATAGCGCGAAAGCCTTTACACAACATGTTCGCTCTGCAGCCGGCAGTCGTAACGAGGACGCCAATTACCGTCGAGTGGGTTTGGGCTGGGCGACTTTGATCGCTAAATATTTCAATGCCAGCTCAAAATGACTTTGGCTTAAAAGCTTTGGATCACTTTAGGAGGGAGTTTCGTCAAAATTCTCTAATATTGCGGGTGCAATGTCGTTTAAAATTTGGGTCGTTGAGTTATAATGTTTTTGTTAAATATCCGAGAAACATACAGATAGGTATGTCCGAAAGTTTCTTTTGCGGCTTTCACGCAAAAACTACAGGACGGATTTTGATGAAACTTTTTTGTTAGTCCTCGGTAACATATAGTCCTAGGTAACATATTATAGACTATAATATATCAATATATATAATACTGAAGTCGGTATCTCGACTTGAAATACACTAATGTAGGGCAAAATGACAGATTGACAGTTCGGCCACATAACATTACACGTTACTATGGCAATTTTCTATTATTATTTTCTAATTTTATATATATATTATTATTTTCTAATAATGACAAGACAAAGGCGGTCGGGTCAACTTCTTAATTAATATAATCAAAGTAACAATCAATGACATGTGTCTTTAGGCTCTCTCCATTGGTAACTGGTGTGAAGATGTGTTAATGTTGTACTTACACATAATTAAAGAAACCAGAGGGCACAGTCCACGGATCAATAGTAAAATTATATTGAAGAAAATTGAGGTCAGCAATCATGTGCCATAATAAGAGGGCTGCCATTACCTAAATTGCCGACGTCGGCTAAACAAGGCAAAAATCCCGGAGATTTAAGCGAAATATGTTTTGTTCCCCGACATCTCAGAAAAAGTATTGCCGAGCCTTCATGAACGCGGGTCATTGTGGTTTTCAAAATCCCTACCGGACGGACCCTGGACGTCCTTCAAACTAGGGCAAATCCGAGGAATCCCGGACGGATGCTAGCTCTACATTATAATCTAATCTAACTTTATGGTTACGGCATAGAATTTTTGAAATATTTGAAATATCTTTTAAAAAAATAGAAACCTCTCTTTTTTATGCTATAAAAAAGCCTCTACTCTCTTCAACAAGGTATGAAATATATGGCGGGGAAATAGTTTCATGCGCATGTAATGAAAATGTATATAATTTTTGGGATAAGCCACTAAAACCCAATATTAAGCATGCCCACGATTTGCGTATAATTTTCAAGATTTGCCTCACATATACGTCTAGTAAAAACAAGGGTGTCAACTATGAATATACATGACGTATTTGAAATTCAAATCCGTACCTACGTATATCATCTTTGTAAACGTCCCACGGCACACGTAAGACGTTACGTAAAAATATCGATCGCTCTGGAACACATTCGTGTTTGGAACAACGAGGTTCCAAATTCAAAATATTGAAGTTGACATTTAAATGTCATTTGAAAAGTTCTGGCTTATTTTTCAAAGACAACAACTATAACTTTTATTTTTTGTTGGCGCGTTCGGCGTTGAGAACAATCAACAATCAATTTTTCACAGGACCTAGATTGGGCACAGTTGCTGCTCGAAAAAGCAGTAGCTGTGGGTACAGCTACTGCTCTACCCTGTATTGGGTACAGTTAGTTAATTATAAGTATGTAATCTACTTATTTGTTTTATCTTTAATTACAAGAATAATAACGAACATTGGATGCAATTATGTTCTGTCAAAACAAACGTTGGGATGCAATTATATGTAAAAAAAAAAACATCGGTTGTCTGTAAAGTCGATTTACTGACGATAGTTGAACGTGACAACGTCTTAAGAAAATACTGATGGAATGGTAGCATTTTTCAAAAGAAAATTTTAATTTCATTTGTTTAATAGATTTGTATGTATAATGTATATAGAGAAAGAGGTAATTGGAAATGGTATGTTAGATTGCAAGTTATTTGTATAGCAGATATATAGTTCGTCTAATGCATAACAGATGGCGTTATCACGTATCCTACATCGCGCTATAGCTAGCACAAATCTATTTGGTTAGGATGTTCATACAAATACATTTCCGTGGTTTCATTAGATGTGACCAAGGGCCATCGGATCTAAAGTTTGACCGTGGGAACATTTAACTGGTCCAATTTAAATTTTTTGTTCCTTTATTTTGCAAATAATCCTCATACAATTCAACAGCAATGTGCTTACGGAACGTAATATTGTTCGGTCAATCATTCATTCAAAACAGGACATGTACAATGTACATTTGACAACTAGGTAACGCCGCATGTTGTCAAGTTTTTTGGAACAGCCTGCTCTATCGATATTCGATTTATAAGACGTTATCACGTCAATAGAAATCAAAATCAAAATTTTTTATTCAAAATAGAATTTAAAAATTGCTTTTTGACCGTCAAATTTTTCACCTACCACCATGTAGAAGAAACTACTTCTCTTGATGATGATGATGATGATGACGATATCACGATCAACACAAAACCATAACACCAAATAAAACCTTTTATTTATCATTGACATGACAGTCGAGCGTTCCTGAACGTTTTATATCGGAGGTGAGGGAGGGTCGGTTTTATTTGCCCAGATTTAACGGCCCGATATTTGCACGATCTCTGGATGAAATAACATGTTTTGTTACGTCATATTTTCCCCTGGCTGGAACATCAGGGTACGTATGAGTACCCGAGAGATTTAATTGCCACTTAACTTCTAATAATATACCTACTTGATAATAAAATATACAGAGAGCTAGAAGTTGAGAAGATATTATACTCATAAGGCATTGGCTGTCCGATGCAATATGTTGACCCGCAGATTTGCACGTTGTACAATGGCCGTAAAAATAACCCTCTTTAAGGCCTTTTGCCAATCATTGTACACTTGCACTCTGTGGGTTCGATATACGCAAAAGGCATTTAATGCCCTCAGAGTTCAATATAATAATACATTCAGGATGTTGTTGGGGCTCCCACGTTACTGTAGCGCATCAGGAATGTTTGCCGAAACCGACACGGAGGGGTTTAATGCCGTCCTACGAAAAAGGATTGCGTCCATGATGTGCAGAGTGCGTGGGAGCGGCAACAGCATTCTGAAGGTCCAGTGACCAGCCGTGTTGCACTATCACGGCGCACTGGGTGCATGTGCATCTACATGTAGCCGGTGCGCCACGTGAGTGCAACAGATATACGAAATAAAATAGATATTTAAAATTTACTAACATAGTTCGTAAGCCTATTGTTACTAACATAATATGGATGAAGAATCTGAAATAAAGTATATTTTATTTTATTTTATTTTTTTATTTTATAAGTCTAGAATTTAAGAAGCTAGGACGCACTGAACACTAACTCTATATTCAAGGCTTATAAAATTAAGGGTTATTGTAAACAACCTTGAATATAGAGTTATAAAAATAATAATTATTGAAAAAACAAAAAACCCGACTGCAAAAAATAACTACTAACTAAAAAGGGAAAAACAAGTTCTATAATTTAGTGTCTAGAGTATACAGTACACCGTACATTATATTTTATTCGATACTTACATAAACAGCAGATATATTTTAATGCATTAAAAATATAATTTATACATTAAAAATTAATGCAGGCGGGACAAACAAATTACTAAAATATTGACAGTAGTTTAATTAGATTTCCACAAAAGGGTTTAATTGATGTTCGACTAATGCTAGATACAGATTGTACTAATTGTAGATTTGTTTGTATAAATAATATTTGAATTTTTTTTTTATTTTTTGAATAATAATTGTTTAAATAAAATATAATGTACGGTGTACTGTATACTCTACACACTAAATTACAGAACTTGTTTTTCCCTTTTTAGTTAGTGGTTATTTTTTGCAGTCGGGTTTTTTGTTTTTTTTAATAATTATTATTTTATTTCATACTTTTTAGTTTTTTTTATAAATAAGTGGCCCAGTTTAGAATGCTTAAAGTAGGTACCTCTCACAATTTGTAAGTTAGGAAGTTTTTTATTTCTAAGTATTTTTTTATTTTCGTTAAACGTTATATCTTTCATTTGAAATTGAAACTGCAAGTTATATATACTTTTAGAATTGCCATTTAAAACCCTTCATTATGATACCCCACTCGATGGGTTTGGTAAAAAAAAAAAAAAATTTTACCTTACTATGTGGGGTCCGAAATCTGCCATTTTGTTTTTTATTTTTATTATGTACCCAGTGTCACTTGCGCTATCAAGACGAATCTAACGACACCACATACGTTAAAATCCTTCCAGCCGTTCAGGCTGTAGCAGGGAACATAGAAATCTACGTACATACGAGTACATACACTTGAAAAACATTACCCTCCTCCTTGTGGCAGTCGGGTAAAAAACGTTTATATTTGTGATAATGGATGGTGCTCACATTATTACAAATATTTCAATTAAATCTTCAATGAAATAAATAGTGGAGTGCCTGGAGCATAAAAAACGGCAAAACCTCGGACTAGAGTTACAGCGAATGGATTAATATGATCGATGTGGGATATTGTTTTTTAAACGATACATAGCAATGTTTACCCAATATTTTTATGTTCTTTTCATTTTTTTTTTTTATTTTTTTTTAACAAATTATTATAAAAAAATATAATGTTTGACCATATATTTTCACTTAAAACAGTATTTTTTTTAATATGTTAAATCTTACCCCAGTAGACATATAGGAACATTTTTCAAAGATATATGTGTATGAAAATAGCAGTAGGGATCTCGGACAGGCAGAAAAACGTGGAGGAGAACTCCACATCCCTTTTTGCAACTACAAAATAACATTTGCAATAAACTATCCGGAGCAGGTAATTGATTTATTGTTATTGGGATGTAGGTACATGTTATTGGAATACTTCCATCTCCAATTTTCAATAACTACGTCATTTCCTAGCCATATCAGAATTTGTAGGAACACTCGTTTAAGGTGCTCAAATGCTGCATCAGTTATTGGAGGCAGTGATAACAAAGGAACACTCGTATTTTTGGCTGTTGCTTTTATGAAAGAATTGAACCTCAATGTATTTAAATCATCAATTTTAGACGGAGCGCCTTATAAACTCAAAATACATGCTCATTTCAGTAAATTATAACAATCCGAATGATATTTTGTTGCAAGTGTATTTGAAAAATGTTCCTATATAGGTATGTCTACTCGGGTAAGATTTAACATATAAATAAATAAAAAATACTGTTTTAAGTGAAAATATATGGTCAAACATTATATTTTTTTATAATAATTTGTTAAAAAAAAAACAAAAAAAAAAAAATTAAATGCACAAAAAAATAATGGGTAAACATTGCAATTTATAGTAAAAAAAACAATATCCCACATCGATCATATTAATTCATTCACTGTAACTCTAGTCCGAGGTAAAAACCCCCAGGAACTCCACTAAAAGGATTTATATTATTAGGTACATTAAAGATAATCTCAAAATTATGGTAAATATCTAGGTTTATAAAATATCTATCTATATCTGTTTACTATTAAGTATGACTGTAGCAGTAGCTGTAGCAATAGCTAATAGGTATTGACCTATGTAATTGGCAAGAAAAGAGGATAAACAATCGAAAAGTTATTTATTTATTTAAACATAGTTTTTCTTTGTATAAAATTGTCGTAGTGTTTGGCGTTACAGATATAAAATTAGTCTTTGAATATGAGCTAATGGCAGAGAACATTAAAGACGCATAGGAACCCAACTTACATAAATACGGACTATTATTATTTCGACTTATGTTATATTCAACTTGCCTAACTATGTATTGTAAATATGAAAATTTGAGTTGAAAAACAAGCCGGCAACAATTGTATTTAACGAAGAATTGAAGATGATAAGGAAGTGAATCCAAATGAATCAACCAACCAATTTAAAATACCCTTGAAGCAGTTGCTTGAAATAGGAAAAAAAGCGAAACTTACGCGCAAAAGTAGATAGATACATATAAAAGGTATAGAAAGGACAGAAATCTAAATCGAAAAAAAGCCTTAAAGTGGACTCCTGTACCGCAACCGTAAACGTGTGTCTCACAATCGGCACAAAACGATACAGTACAGATGTCACTTTACGCCGCGCCGGTATCGTGTCGCGAGAGGTACCTCCCCGGTCGTGCCGGCCCAATTAGGCTTCATGCTTTTGTGGTATTGCCTCTTACTATACTACGTTTTTTATGATATAGGTGGGCAAACGAGCAATCAGCCATTTTCATGATAATGGACACCCATAGACATCCGCATAGAGGCTTTACAGATGCGCTGCCCTTCTTTCTCCCCCACCTCCATGGGCCAGCGGCTACTTACACACAGCACGAAACGCGATAGCACAGCTGTCACTTCCAGTCTCGTGTAAGAGAGGGGTTCCTCCCCGGTCGTGCCGGCCCAATTCGACTGCATGCAAGTATGCAGTGTCTTCTTCCTACAGAACCCACTTCTCAGCTTTCTTCTTAATGCGCACTACTAACAAACCGTACGAAACGCGAACTCATAGCTGTCGATAGTATACAGACATGTCGCCCGCGAGTAAGTAAATAGACGCGCCGTCGCGTGTGCGGTGCTCGTGATTCGAGAGAAGGGCGCAGCGGATGTCGTATCGAGTTTGTTCGTCTTTGTCAAGGGCAAAAGGGCGAGGGGGTCGTTTCGTTTGTCTTCAGGGCTCGCTTTTGGATTTTATTCAGATCGTATGCCTACTACTATTGCTATAATATCTAATCCTGAAAGATTTTCTTTTTTTTTGCTATAGAAAAATGATATTATGTCCTCGTAGCCAGATTTCAGGTATGGGTATTGTTAAAAAAACTATCCCTAAGGCACCCCAAGCTTCAACAGTGGATCAACTGATGGTCGAGGCTATGATCACGGCCACATACATCTGCAACACCAGAGCTTTAGTAGATGCCATCGTTTAAGTTTTGCAAAGAAAGATATTACGATATTGGTATAGAGCTAATCAGCTACACATACACGCAAACATATACGCACGTACGCTACCACGCACGGACCGACCCCGAGACCGCCACCCTGGGGCTAACCACCAAACGGCCACACAGGACAGGGAGGACGGCAACGACACACCGCATCTCCTCTTCCTCTGCGGCCCCACCGCCAACGCATCAGACGGTGCGCCCCCGTTCGGGTGCGGGAGACAGGGCGCGCGGCAACTACACACCGATACGTCTCTTCTCCTTTGACCCTCTTCCACGGACGCATCCAGAGCGGGCCCCTGACCAAGCCCACTCGGTCCCTCCTGGGATCCTTCTTGGCTTCACCGTGATGGTCCAAGCCACGGTTACTAAGCTCCCTCACCACGACAAGATGGAGTTCCGTAAGGGGGTTTTGTCAAATATATGTACCTACTAATAGAGCTATTGTTATATTGAACTAGCTGCGCCCCGCGGTTTCACCCACGTAACTTTCGATCCCGTGGGAATATCGGGATGAAAAATAGATGTTGGTCGATTCTCAGACCTACTCAATATGCTCACAAAATTTCATGAGAATCGGTCAAGCCGTTTCGGAGGAGTATGGCAACGAAAACTGTGACACGAGAATTTTATATATTAGATTGAAATCAGGTTCTTTCTTCCATAATACCTACCGGTGTGAAGCAACTGGTCTGCTATAGCAGTTTATGCAGTTAGTAAGAGTTGTGCCCATTAGGCGATCGCTAAGCCAGGACCTCTTATCTGCATAGTCACTGATTGTACCTATGTTCTTCCTTATATGCTCATTTGTCCCCTTACGCTATAAAAGTTTTGCTAATGGTACATCTACATTGCGTAGATATTAACATGGCTTTTAACATAAATAGCGGGAATACTTTTTAGCTCCACCACAAGCAATTAAAGCATAGATATAAGTATATAAAGTGGAGGGAGATGAGAAGTGCACTTTCCGATTCCAATTTGCTAATGTACCTTTTTCATTTCTATTCACGAGTGACCTAGAACCATCTAGATTCTAGACTGCAATTTTTAACCGCAATCGGTACCAAAAACAAGCAACATTTTAGGGAGGATGCGCAGATAAGGTAATCCTACTTCCTAGACATATTCTACTATCACAATAATATTATAAAGACGATTTTCTTTCACGTGAAAACTAAGGCTTCTCCGACATTTGGCACGTGTATAAATAACAATCTGGATAACCTGAAACTATTTTCATTCCGAAAAAAATGTTGGATGCTATGAAACAGGGTACGATTAGGTACAAAGGTGAAACCGTGAATCTTTTTTCTTATTTTTATATATTATTATGTATAGGTTTGTAAAAAAAATAAACAGATTAATTCAATTATATTTTTTTTTGCGTCTAAATAATTAACCGCCATCAACATCAATTCTGACAACGCATCGCACTAATATTATAAATGTGAAAGTTTTTCTGTTTGAATGTCCGTCAATCACGCCGAAACTACTGAACGGATTTTGATAATATTTGTTATACAGATAGAGTGTTAGCTGACTAGCTGACTTAGATTGTAGGATACTTTTTATACCTTGGGGTAAAGCAGGAATCGTGAGGTCACCGAATGCTACGTGAGCAAAGCCGTGGGAAAATTAAAATTTATAATATAGGCAATCCTGGGTCAACCATAGGCTACATATTATCACGTTATCACCTACGGGAGAAGAGCTGTGAATCTTTAATTCGGAAGAATAAGAGAACCTCCATTTTGAAGTCCGAAATCCACGCAGGCGAAGCTGCGGGCGGAAGATAGTGTTTTATATGTGCAAAATATTTTTTTCAATTCAGTCCGTAATTCCTGAGATTACTGCGTTCCAAAAATAAATCAATTCTTCAGTTTTTTGATATGTATTAGTAAATTATTGAGGTTGCTTACGTATTAACCTTTCAAAGGCTACAAGCGATGGTGGAAACGAATAGAAATACCAGGTCATGAGTATTAAGATAATACAAAACATTATAAAGATGACGTTATACTTATTGTTATATCAGCAAATAAAATCAAAATAAGTTTATTATAAGTATAACTTATGTAGGTCGCTAACACGCCATCTTCTATTATACATGGTCTATGAATTAGAACACTTTCAAATGACAACGACCTTAAGAAAAACATCATTTGTTTTTATTTTTTAATCTTTTGACGTCTTTTTTCTGTAACTTCGCTGCTTTTGCAAGTTTACTTGTTAAGATAATTGAGGTAATGGAGCAAACTAAATCAAAATAAGTTTATTAAATACCTGATACAAATGTAGGTCGCAGCCACGCCATCTTCTATTATGCATGGTCTATGAATTAGAACACTTTCGAAAGTCTATTGCTTTACCAAGTTAATAAAAATATCGCTTTGTTTTTATTTTGAATCTGTTGTCGTTATATTTTTAAACCTTTTGCTGTTTTTTGGAGTTAAAATTTCTTGAGGAGTCTTAAGTGACTTGAAGTAAGAGGGAGCCGCCCGCTCTCGAGCCCACATACCCCTCAGGAACTCCCCTACCTGGGGAAAGGCGTAAGGGCATTCCCCAGCGGAAAAAAAAAAGAACTTGAGGTACGGAGTGTAATAAAATTAAGGAATAATATCATGCGAAACAGTAACGCCTCTTAATCATGTTGGTTCTTATGAATAAACCCCAGTCACGTGTCAGTTAACACATATAGTTCTTGTAACAGAAAACAAATCAAAATAAGTTTATCCACTTCATACAATTGTAGGTCGCTGACACGCCATCATATATTATGCACGGTCTAAGAATTAGAACACTTTGTAATGCCTGGTGCCTACTACCAACATAATAAAAATATTAAGGTTATTTTTGTATTTAAATCTTTTTCATTTATTATAAGATGCAAGTATATCTCTTGGATGCGAGTAGGAGGGTGGATTACCGCCGTCCATACACATCTGCACAACCCGAGGTTTTGCAGACGCGTCACATTTGAGAGGTAGGATCTTTTCTTGAAGGAATTTATTCAAGCTATTTTCCGAGTGACATTCATATGTCCGTATGTGAACTTTGGAATGGTTTGAATTCACAAGTATCATTCGATTGTACCGATCGAAACACATTTCACATTAAAAAGAGGTTCATAGCAATATCATTTTGTTGAAAAAAATTTAATCCGCCGATAAGAAATCTCAAAAAGAAATCAGGATTATTCTTAATGTGTTCAGGCACATGTAAAGAATTATTCATTTATATAAATACCATTCTGACCTTAACCTGATAAAAAACAACGTCAATTGCGACTAGACTATGTTATCATCACAAAACATGGTAAAGTAGTAAGTCTTATCGTTACACGCGATTTCACTCGCTATATTTTTCATACCCTGGATCTTTGTTGCTGAATTCTTAAGACTAGCAAACTCGAAAAAATAGACAATAACCCATTAAAGATTTGTTGTTTTATTTGTAAGTATACATCGAAGAAGCAGACCTGATGGTTACAAAATTCTTCCAAATCAGAGTCACTGGAGACTGGTTAGTCACGAAACGGACGTTATTGATTCTTTGGGAAACCTTGCCATTTCGCGTAGGTATGTAATCAATGTTTTAGTGACGTCACTCACGGCTTAGTCGACCGCTTTATGACGTCACCAAGCTTAAAAAATTATACGTTGTTCGTATTACGTCGTCAGAACAGATCGTCCCTGGTGAAGACGGTGGCGCTGGGAGTGGGGCGGACACCCTCCTGTAAGTAGGGTTGCCAACATTTCTTCGGCGAAATATAGTATTTTTCGAAATATGCATTAAGAAAATAAAGTGTACTGCAATCAAATATATTAACTCTAGGTTTATAATAGGTAGGCGGGCCAGGTTCTAAAAAAAAAGTCACTGAGGCATTGAGCATAAATAAAACAATACTATATATTGGTATACTATATAAACATTGTACAATATATATAGCACGGTTAGCAACCCTACCTGTGAGTGACAGCTGTCCGACTGACAAGCTTCTTGCCTCTCTGCCTTGTTATATACATTGTAGGACTAGTTGTTTATGTTCGTACAATACAAGTTTAATTAATAAAGCCCACTCCTTCTACTATTCAGGAACCCAAACAGAGGATTCACGACTCCCAAGAAGAGTATGTAGCCCCTTATGATCAAAGAAACGATTGGGTTAGTTGCAAGGTACAGCATAGCTAATTCAATTTACATTTTTGATGCAAACCGAATATACATAGTAGTAGTAGTATAGTAGTACCACAGAAATAAGTTACACCGATGTAACTGCGCAGTAAATGTATCTATACTTGTGTATTAATAAACCCAAACAGGGTATTCGGGACTCCCGAGAGTAATTCAAGAACTCTAAACCTAATAGTCCCTTATTCTCAGAGAAACAATTTGGTTAGTTGCTAGGCACAGCTTAGCTGATAATGACGTCACTGCATTGTTAATGCAAATCGAATTTACCTTAGAAGATACAAGCTTATGTTTTTCCCTCCAACTCAAAAACACAACCCAACAAAGGGTAAAAAAGTATTTAGTTCAGTGTTCTTGTGTGTAATATGAAAGATGCGATTTGGTTATTTGCTACGCACCGCTGACGTCACTGCATTCTTAAAGCAAACGGAATATACTTAGAGATAGTACTCACGATCTTAGTGTTGAGGTGCATAAGCTCGCGCTCGGTCACCCGTCGCCGCGCGGTTTCCATCTGCTGCTGTCGGTACTGGTTGTACTTGTACAGCAAATACATTCCCGGCAGCGCCAACACCACGAACGGGCGCATCAAGCTGGACGATGTACGTTGCGGCATCTTGTCGTTAACATTATTTTATTGCTCGCACTTTAGCCGCCATGTATGTATGTGATGGCAATAGCCATCGCGCACTATTCTAATGGAAGTACGGTGTCACAGTCAATAAGCTATGGGGTTATCTAATTAATATTGCTTTACGTAATAGACCTTATAGGGACACGCTCCATCGCAACCTGAAACAAAGAAAAAAGATTTGAGCTTATATGACCCATGGGGGTGGGAGGAAAAGGAGGGCAGCGCGTCTATATAGCCTCTATGCGAATGTCTATGAGCGTCAGTAGGCATGAAAATGGCTCCGACTACTCGTTTACCCCCTATACTATGGAAAAAAAGTCCCAAAAAACTACTTATTATAGCTTAAGTAGCAAAATAATCACTTTGGGATTCACAGGTAGGGTAGGATTCATAGTACCTAATTAATAATGCGGCATTTCAAAGTTAAGTATGGACTCAGGGCTAGCCTGACACTATAATAGTAACTGTATTTTTGGGCAACACTTAACTGTAATTGTATTTTTACGATACCAAGAAAATTTCGTGACTAAATATTTATATTTGGAGCGATGTCTTTTTGACCTTTCTGAAGTAGGTAATGAAAGGCCAAGTTTACTAACATCCAACCCTATTTACCTTCCTGTCTACTGTGGCGTATGCATGTGTGTAGGTACCTCATATCCTAGCAGTAGTAGTAGAAATAGAACACTTAAGATTGATTAAAGTTTAGTGCTTAGTGTTCCAGCCCTCAGCTCAGCTCCACGATAATAAGCTAGCATAAGTCACCCATGGTCGCCCCTTCACACTGATCACTATCTGCAATCTATGGCCAACCATACACCACTGCACGACTACACTATTACTACATTCAACCTTTTTTTTTTTATGGTCGGTAATGGATATTCCTCATGGACACCCAGCCGCCCGGGGTGGCAGCTGGTTATGCCGGACTCCTACCGGCTAAACCCCCACTGTGCTTGCTCCTTGCACCGTACGACGGGAACACGGGCACACTTTCGCACTCATCCGCGAAAACCACATTCAACCTAGGCTAGTACTGCATACTAATAATCTTTTGTTAGACAAAAAGAACCTGTAGTTTTTTTTTGCTTTGACCGTGTCTACGTTACGCACGAATGTCGGCTAATTTAGATTGTGTCAGATTACGTGAAAACTGGTGCGACAACACAGTTTACCTTTTCAAAGTATCTAGATGAAACTATGAATTTTGGACAAGTAATTCTTTAGACCTTCTAGCGATGGATGGCGAAACGTTTTATTACCTGACTAAGTCGAAAAGAAAGTTATGTTTTTCGTACGTTTATATTTAGGGGAACGTTCCCTGCTGTCCTTAACGGTTTGATGGATTTCAGTTTGTGAGATGTCGTTATATTTGTCTTGATAATGTGTGTGATATGGTGGTGGGCCTCTGCCTATATTAAAATATATTTTTCATCACATCTATTCGAAAAGAGGCAGTTTGATCCTCGTAAACAGGGAGCAAAATAGCTCTTTGATCCCTACGCCTGAAAAATTGTGTTTTGCTCCCTAGGTGAACAATCTACTATTTCTAGTTGGGTTTTATGTTTTTCATTTTAATGATTATTTTTTAAGACTAGATCTACCCCGAGGCTTTACCGGTCTCAAATTAACTCCTCGACCTTAAAGGACCTTAAAGGTCAATGAGTCGATTTAACGACTATAAAAAAGTACCACGTCTATGTCTTGCATTGTTTCATTAATTTGATATTAAATATTAATATATTACATAATTGGTCTATGTCGTGCAGAGGACGTCTTCGGGCTGATGATGATGATGATAATGATGATGATGATAATGATGATGATGATGATGATGATGATGATGATGATGATGATGATGACGATGATTAATTTGATAAATGTTGACAATGATGATGATAAGCAACTCAAAAAATATGCACAATCATGTAAAGAATAAGCGCCTAGTACCTAGCTAGTAGAAAAAAGAGACGACGGAAAAAGCCGACTATACCCAAGAGAATGCAAACTAGCATGTTATGTGAAGAAAACAAAAACTGTACTTCCAAATGCTTTATGAAATCCCTCATCACACGAGTGACGTCACTCTCTACTATTATCAGAAAAAATCTATATAAATAAAAATCAATTCTTGTTCGTTAGACTCGCTAAAACTCGAGAATGGCTGAACGGATTTGGCTAATTTTGGTTTTGACTGAAATGAGGAAGTTCACGGAAGGTTTAAAAGGTTCGTATTTATGAAAAAATGCTAGGAATATAGTAAAAACAACAATTTAGTTTTCCCATAGAACCTATTTCTACCTGTCAAACATGATGTTCGTACTGTCCATGTCGCTGACAAATTAAATAAAACTGAAAAAATGGAAAGAATAGTTTCAAATAAACTATGGGCTGATTTTTCATTCCGTGGTTAAATAGGTGGATAACTATCTATACATCATTTAATAATATCTGTGTGTCTATCAGTTAAATAAATATTTTCAATTTTTCAATCGTCTGTAAACTAAAGAATAGTTATCCTCTCCTATGACCTGTTCTAACGCCTTGCCGACTGGCTGGGGCTAGGGGTCAGGATGAGAACCTGACCCCATTGCACGGTTCAGTAGGGACTGTTCAGAGACAGTCGGACAGTCCCCAAGGAGGTGAACTCTGGCCATTTCACCAAGGCCAGCCTGTCGCTGGAGGGATCCTGTTGCCTGAGACCCTTCATTTATAGCGGCTGAAGGCACCCGTAGGGGCTTAGTCTGTATTGCACCCCCGACATTGGTGTAGGGGCCACCCAGGCTCCTAGGTATCATGCATAAATGTCCTCTGCATCAAAAAAATGGGCAAAATAACGGCCAGACAATTCGACCACATAACATTACACGTTACCATGACAACATATTTTCGTTAGTAGTTAGTCGTTAGTGTTACGAATCGAGAATCGGAGCAGTCGCTAAATTGTGCGATTCCGATACCGCGACTGAAGGCAGAAAGCCAACGATGTAGCATAGACGTAGTCGGAAAATGGCCGATGCTAAAAGTAGCGTATGTGACGTTTCCCTAACGGCCCGTTCACGACCACAGCGGTGCGAATTGCGGCGCGGTGAGTGGATCGTCTGTCTCTCTTTCACTCGATACTCGACGCACGAGTGAGAGAGAGACAGACGATTCGCTCACCGCGCCGCAATTCGCACCGCCGCGCTGTGGTCGTGAACTCACACTAGAAATAGAAATAGAAAAATCTTTATTTAGACACATACATATATTACACTGTTATACCTAAGCCACTTAAAAGAAAGAGAAAAAAGAAATAAAAATACAATTATGATAACTTAGCCTACGACTTAATTCTAAGGTACATACCATACTGTATAAGAATAGTAAAATAAATAAAAGATAACATAAAATTTCTACATGCAAGGGATAATGCATAACAGTGCAATACACCAAGTGCCCAAAAAGGAGACCACTCAGTTGGATGACTGTAGGTTGAACCACAGTCCTGGTATTACGTGGCTCCTGACTAAGCGTCCTGTTACGCTTGACGGTTTTTCTATAAGGATAAGGGAGTTATACATGAGCAAACAAGTAGTCGGAGCCATGTTCATGACTGCTGACATAGATATCCGCATAGAGTTTATACAATGCGTATGGCCTCCACCGCTCCACCCTCCATGGGACATTTTAATTACCGTATTTACACTATTTTACTTGCCATATTTTCACAGCTGGGGAGGGCAACGCATCTGTTTATCTCTATGCGGATGTCTGTGGGCGTCGGTAGTCATGAAAATGGCCCGACTGCTCGTTTGCCTACCTATACAATAAAAAAAACTTATACACAACCTAGTGGTTATTCCGTTTTATGGTCGCAGCACACTTATCAACTCGGAAAGGGATCGTAACCGTATCACCTCGAGCCGGTCAGTATACTTTGTATGAAACTACTTACTGCAACGCACACTAATGGGATAACGTAATCGTATCGTCTTCGCTTTTCTAGGCGAGGCGTATACGATCCCTTTCTGTGTTGATATGGCGTGTGTGTGCGTGTGCGGTGACCATTATACGTAAACATCAAACTATCAAAGGCAGACTTTTAGATGATTACTGACTGAACTAAATCGCAAAATTCCGTTACCGTTTCACTAAACTTATTGCAAAATAATCAACCATTTTTTAAAGTTTTAGTAAGAGGTAGTGCCACACTGCATGCTTGCATGCAGCCGAATTGGGCCAGCACGACCGGGGAGATACCTCTCGCTTACACGAGACCGGCGTGAAGTGACAGCTGTGCTGTCGCGTTTCGTGCGGTGTGTAAGTAGCCGGTGGCCCATGGAGGTGGAAGGAGAAAGGGGGGCAGCGCATCTGTATGTCTCCATGCAGATGTCTATGGGCGTCAATAGTCATGAAAATGGCTACAACTGCTCGTTTGCCCCCCTATACCATAAAAAAAAAATCAACCATATGCTTAGTGAAAGGAATAAACGGACAGTTGCAGCCTTTTGACCGACATGTTGTTCTTCTACCTCCTCTCCAATGGGCCACCGGAAACTCACATACAGCACGAAATGCGATAGAACGCATCACTTTGCATTTGAAAGATGCGTTGTAGCCGAATTGGGCCAGCACGAGCGGCGAGGAAAGTAAATCGCATCTGCATAACAACCAAGCTTCGGTAATCTCCGACTGCTCGTTTTCCCCATTAAGTTTTTCGTTTATAGCATAGGAGGCAAACTAGCAGTTAGGTCACCTAATGTAAAGTGAACACTAACGCCCACAGACATCCGTAACACCAGAGGCCTTACAGTTGCGTTGCCGAACCTTGAGGAAAGAATAAGCTCTTTTCTTGAAGATCCCTACTTCGCGTCGTATGATATAGATATACACAAAACATGAGATTATGTAGATTGCACATGCGATACCAGCCATCATGCTAACCTCCTTAACAAGCCACACAATTATTTTTTTTTTATATAGGAGGGCAAACGAGCAGCCGGAGCCATTTTCATGACTACCGACGCCCACAAACATCCGCATAGGGGCTATACAGATGCGCTGCCCTCCTTTCTCCACCCACCTCCATGGGCCACCGGCTACTTACACACCGCACGAAACGCGACAGCACAGCTGTCACTTTACGCCAGTCTCGTGTAAGCGAGAGGTACCTCCCCGGTCGTGCCGGCCCAATTCGACTGCATGCAAGCATGCAGTGTGGCACTACCTCTTACCAAATATACCACACAATAGTCAACTTAGCATGTTCATGTCATACTGTGATGCACGTCATGCATATGTTTTCATGCATCTCATGCTCACCCAATAAGTCTGCCATGTACCGTACCCTATATTTCTCATTTTTAATTCCACGAATCCAACATGAATTTGCAAAATAATCTAGAAACATCTAGGTTTT